>VDFB02349478.1:0-27080 GCA_007258455.2 Sequoia sempervirens | reverse complement strand
CAAATACATCTTGTTGCAGCTAAACATATCTTGAGATACTTGTGTGGCACAGTTGGATATGGGTTGAGGTATAATTCAGATGCAGACTTGGAGTTACATGGTTTCATTGATTCTGATCGGGCAGGTTGTGTCACAGATCGGAAGAGCACCTCTGGTTGTTGCTTCAGTTTGGGTTCTGCTATGATTTCCTGGTGCAGTAGGAAGCAGTCATCTATAGCATTGAGTACAGCAGAGGCCGAGTACATTGCAGCTTGTATGGCAACTCGAGAAGCAGTTTGGCTTCGTAAGCTCCTTGCAGGATTGTTCGGACAATCAATGGAGACTACTATCATTCATTGTGATAATCAGAGTTGTGTAAAGCTTTCTGTCGATCCTGTGTTTCATTACAGAACCAAGCATGTTGGGATCAAGTACCACTATATCAGAGATATGGTACTGAGGAAGGCTGTACAGTTAAGGTACATCAGCACTGATGAGCAAACGGCAGATATTCTCACCAAGCCTCTCGCCAGGATAAAGTTTGAGTACTTCCGAGATAAGCTTGGTATGGTGGAGAATCCAGCCTTGACTGAGTAAGAGTCTCAGTATCAATGGAGCCTTGTTAATGCATTTTCTTCTGAGACGGAAGAATTTGAGGTGCAAGCCCTTGTTAATACATTTTCTTCTGAGACGGAAGAATTTGAGGTGCAAGTCCTTGTTAATGCATTTTCTTCTGAGACGGAAGAATTTGAGGTGCAAGTCCTTATTAATGCATTTTCCTCTAAGACGGAGGAATTTGAGGTGTAAGCACTTGTTTCTACCCTCTGAGCTTGAGTCATGGTGGATGTCATGTGTGAGACTCCATGACACATCTTGTACTTGTGAATGTCACGTTGAGGTGACAACATCACGCAAGTGATGAACACTTGTACACACCATAGTATGGTTGTAGCCATTATGGTTGATATCGTGTTGAAGCGATATCTAATATCACGTTGAGGTGATATTCTTCTTTTCACATTTGGTTGTAGCCAATGTGATGAGCATCATGTTGAGGTGATTTCTCTTGAGCAGCTGGAAGTTCTCTCCCTAGCTGAGAGGGAGTGTTAATGTTATTGAGCAGCTTCGGGTTCATCCTTCCAGCCACGAGTAAATAAATATAGCCTATCGGCTATTTATTTATATGAGTCATTTATTTAAGATGGGCGCTTCTCTTAACAACATTATAATTTCTCTTGATCGCACCTAGAAGAATGGCGACCAATGGAGCAAGAGGTCGGCCTCATCATAAATGTAACTCTTCATTAGTTGGTGTCTCTTCAATGATTAAAACATATAATCATAAAATCGTGCCTCTTGAAGTATCTATAAATTAAATAGCCCTATGCTATAATTTAATTTATCCAAGTAAAGGACATCGCTGGAAGAAGCAGCCCGACGCTGCTGATAACATCAACACTCCCTCTCAACTAGGGATGATACTTCCAGTTGCACAATACATATCACCTCATCGTGATGTGTACCACAATGGCTACAACCATATATGGAAAAGAGAGATATCACCTCATCATGATATCAGATATCACCTCAACATGATATCAACCATAATGGCTACAACCATGTATGGTATGTACAAATGTTCATCACTTGCGTGATGTTGTCACCTCCACATGACTTTCACCATGGCTCTCCTAGAGGGTGAAACACAAGTACAAAGAGAAAATCATCACGGACTCTCTCATGTGATGCTGTCATGGAGTCACACACATGACATCCACCATGGCTCTCCCAGAGGGTGGAATCCAAGGATATCACCTAGAACTTCTCTTACAGAGAATAACTCATTAACAAGGGATTTCACCTCGAACTTCTCTCACAGAGAAGAACTCATTAAAGAGGATCACTGATACTGAGACTCCTTAGTTAAGGCTGTATTCTCCACCATACCAAGCTTATCTCAAAAGTACACAAACTATATTCTGGAGAGAGGTGTTAGCTCTCAAAAACGCAAGTTTGAACCACGAAAGGTTGCCAAGTTTTCACAGCGTTTCAGGGTAACAAACAAGGCCAAATGAATTGAACCTTCTACTCTTCAGGTGCTGCCAAACCTAGGCGGGTATACCTATAGCAATGAGGCAGACTTGACCTTTGTTTATTTCCCAAAATAATTTACCCACAAAGGCAAACAGGAATGGATAAATCGATATTTTGGTATAAATTGTATAAGCAATATCAAGGCTAAAATCTAATGTGTTCATATGCAAAAATGAATGAAATTAAACAATAAAATAGTAGAGACTAGTGCCTTATTGGTGTACGGAGTCAAATGAAAATCTGAAATGAGTAACTTCTTTCTGGCAGAATCTCAAATTGTTTGGCATATAGGTTTAAGTTTATAACTGGTATAAACATGCAAGAATGCGATTACCAAGTTCTTAATAATCCAAATGAGATTCCCTAATTACTATGATTGACTAAAAGGATTTAATCTCTCCTTGAAAGAACCAATTAATCCAACCATACAGATACAGCAAGTGTGCACTGATAAACTGAAAAATATCCTTGATATATCAGTTTAAACAATTAGAAAACATCAACCTTGGAGACAACTTCAGCAATACTTTCAATTAACACAACAAACAATTGATACCAGAAAAATGTCACCACATCAAATGAATTCAATTGAAATCTCCATTGTTTCAAACATGCATCATAGTCTCAAAAATTGTATACATTTTGTATCCTACTGTATTTTTATTCGCTCTCTGCCTCTCCTTCATTCGCTGTCAAAAATTTGTATTTATACATCGGCCACATGAAAAGTTGCGTCCATTCGTATTCAAATCCTAGGCGATCCATCTATTCGAGCTACCCGCAAAGACATCATGTAGTTTCCCCGACGCCTTGAGTCTCTCTAACTACCACAGATCACATATCGCTAGGTAGTCCTGCAGTTACACCGATGTTCAATGTCTCAACGACTGTCAATAGATCATATGTCGCTATGGTGTCATGCAGTCTCATCGATGTGCTGAGTCTCCCCGACACTCTGTGCCTTCAGCCTTGAGTATCGTTGTGACTTTAGGGGTCGGCAAACATTCCTCCGACTACTCAAGTCTTACCGAGATGTTTCCTTCAGTTTGCTTTTTGATCACCGAGACATAATAATTTTCCTGCCGATGAAGCAACACTCGGTATGACTCTCCTAGCTTTCCCTGTTGAAGTCTGTCTCGCCGATGAATACTCCCTCCAAACATGCCGCCAAGTCTTTACCAATACAACACTCGTCGTTGTGACATAGGGGGTCAGTAGGACTCCATGAGCTCATCCCGATGACAACGACGAAACCCACTTTTGCTTTATCAGTAAGACCAAGTGAATACTCCAGGACACTACACCGATGGCTCACGTCTCAGCGAAATAATTATCTATGCTTCATCAGTAAAACACATATGTGCTCACTATGACTTATCCCGACAATTGTTGTCTCGCCGATATGTCTCTATGTCTTCGATCGGTAAGACACAAATAGACTCGACATGATTCACCCCGATGCATATTGTCTTGCCGATAGGATCTTTCTTTCACTAAGACTATGAATTATGTCTGCCCAACGTGAATCCTCAACTGAAATCTCATCGGTAAGACATTCCCGAGGTTTTGCCGATAGACTGCAAAAGACACGTTAGTATAAAATGTTTCATGGATCAGTGAGACCTGTATCATCTCTTGCCGATATGATTTATACTTTGAAATACTCAAGGTTAGATGAATTCTATGGGACCACATGAAAGAATATGGGAAAAAATGTTATGAAAAGAGGATTCCTATGCTTATGGTATGGGCATTTTTTGGGAACTAACGCGTATGTGCAGCCATGAAATTTTACAGTTATAACAAGAGGCTTGGTGAGAATGTCTACCATCTGCTCATCAGTGTTGATGTACCTCAACTGTATAGCTTTCCTCAATACCATACCTCTGATATAATGGTATTTGATCTCAACATGCTTGGTTTTGTCATGAAACACAAGATTGACAGAAAGCTTCACACAGCTCTGGTTATCACAATGAATGATAGTAGGCTCCATTGATTATCCAAACAATCCTGCAAGGAGCTTACGAAGCCACACTACTTCCTGAGCTACCACACAAGATGCAATATACTCTGCCTCTCTTGTACTCAATGCTACAGATGATTGTTTCCTTCTGCACCAGGAAATCATAACAGATCCCAAACTCAAGCAACATCAAGAGGTGCTCTTCCGATCAGTAACACTCCTTGCCCAATCAAAATCAGTAAAACCACGCAGCTCCAGGTCCACATCTGAAGAATATCTCAACCCATATCCAACTGTGCCACACAAGTATCTTAGGATATGTTTTGCTACAACAAGATGCATCTGTCTTGGTTCACACATGAACTGACTAAGTGCACTCACAGCATAACAGATATTTGGTCTAGTGTTAACTAGATACATCAAGGATCCAGGCAACTGCCTGTACATCATAGGATCCACCAAGTTTGAACTGGCTGCAGCCTCCTTCAAATTATGTAGGTTGGTCTTCGTAGGTGTAGACATGGATTTGCAATCCATCATACCAAACCTTTTCAATATATCAATAGTATACTTCCCTTGACTTAAAATCATCTCATCTAGCTTCTGCCAAACTTCTAAGCCAAGGAAGTAATGCATGAGCCCAAGGTCCTTCATCTCAAACTCAAAAGCCAACTCCTTCTTACATTTGAGAATGAGGTGATCTTGTCCAGTAAGAATCAAATCATCAACATACAAGACCAAAATCAATGCTTCACCATCAATTACCTTAAAGTACAAATTTGAGTCTGCATCATTCTTAGAGAAGCCCACACTTGAAAAGTAACGATCAATCCTTTTGTACCATGCAAGAGGAACCTACTTAAGACCATACAAAGCCTTCTTCAGCCTGCAAACATGAGACTCCTTCCCATGTACCTCAAATCCATTAGGTTGCTCGATATAAACTTCTTCCTCAATCACACCATTCAGAAAAGCTGTTGAATCTTCCATCCTCTAGATGTAGCAATGGCAATAATGGTTCTGACAGAAATGTAGCAAGCAACAGGAGCAAATGTTTCTTCATAGTCAACTCCCTCTTTTTGTGAGAACCCTCTAGCCATGAATCTTGCCTTGTACTTATCAATGCTCCCATCAGCCACATGCTTGATCTTGAAGAGCCATTTTGAAGATACCACATATTTTCCTTCGAGTCTAGGAATGATGTCCCAGACATAATTCTTGAGAATTGACTGATACTACTCGTTCATAGCATCCTTCCAAACTTGTTCACTAGAAGCCTCCTCAACATTGGAAGGCTCGGACTCAATAATCTAACTCATCAAGGCAACATAACTGGAAAACTTATGTGGTCTTTTGCTTTCTCTGAAGGTACCTCTAGGAGCTGTAAACTTTTCTGCCTCTTGCATAGTTTGCATAGCCCAAAGAGGTCTTTTTCTTCCAATCACAATATAGGTAGGCCCATCAGTAGGTTCCAAGGGTTCAACTGGATCAATATCTTCCTTTGCATTTGAAATCTCCCTCTAAATCTCAGGAGTATGGTCAACTTCCATATCCTGAGGAGACTCTTCATTATCAATCTCCACATGAGTTCCCTTGGATCTCCTGAATGCAACATCTTCCTCAAATGTGACATCCCTACTAATCTCGATCAACTTTTAACCTAGAATGTATATCCTGTAGGATTTTGATGTCTCACTGTAGCCCACAAATATTCCCTTCTTGCCAGAAGGCTCCAACTTTGTTCTCTTTTCCTTTGGAATGTGAACATAAACTGGACATCCAAAGATCCTCAAATGACTCACCTCTGGCTTCTTTCCAGTAAAGGCTTCTTCAGGAGTCATGTTTTCCAAGATTCTGTGAGGACTTCGATTATGAACATAAATTGCAGTCCTAAAAGCTTCTGCCCATAGGAAGGTTTGCAGATCCTGGTCATGGATCATGGCTTTTGTTGCTTCCTTGATTGCTCTGTTCTTTCTCTCTGCAACACTGTGTTGTTGAGGATTATAGGGAACACAGAACTCCCTCCCAATCCTAGCTTCAACACAGAAATTTTGAAAGCTACCAGAAGTGTAATCTCCTCCATTATCAGATCTAAGGACTTTGATTCTTTTCCCGGAGAGGTTCTCTACCTGGAATTTGAACTCCTTGAACCTTTCTAACACTTCCTCAGACTCTTTAGTTTTCAAAAAATAAATCCAAGTCTTTCTAGAGCAGTCATCAATAAAAAGAATGTAATACAAGAAACCACTCGAAGAAAGAACAGACATTGGACCACATAAATCAGAATGAATGAGATCTAGAATACATTTAGATTTACTTTCTCTACTATGAAAAGGAGCTTTTGTATTCTTATCCATTGCACAACCTTTGCAAGTACCTTCATGCTCCTGGATGAATTTTGGAAGCCCCGTAACCATCTTCTCCATGATAGGTAGAGCTCGGAAGTGAAGATGAGCCAATCTTTGATGCCAAAGATCACACAAGCTTGAAGAATCATGAACTAATGCTTGAAGCAGACGAGTGCATAGCCTATAGAGGCTCTCATGTCTAACACCAATTACTTGACCAGTCTTGAAGTTGGAATTCGTCGTCCACACAAGTACATTGACTTTGGAGAAGGCAACTTCATATCCTTTATCTTCTAAAGTTGAAATAGAGATAAGATTACGCTTGATTCCTGGAACATAAAGGACATCACATAATTGTAGTGTAATGTCGGAATCCAAATGGAGAGTAGAGGTCCCAATCCCTTTTACAGAGTAGCTAGCATCATCTCCAATAATGACTTGTTAAGTAGAATCTCTCTCCACCAAGCTTGATAAATGCTCCTTAAAACCAGTGATGTGACGAGAAGCCCCACTTTCGATCAACCAAGTGTTGGTGTTTGTAGGTACATTGCTTGACAATGTCGAATAGAACAAGTATTCACAAGAGTCCTTCTGAGGAGAGGCATCATCAACATCTACAATGGTGGCCTGTTGCTTAGGCCTGGATGGACAATGCTTGGCAAAGTGACCATACTTGTCACATCTAAAGCATTGGACTTTGGATAAGTCTCTCTTCTTTTTGAATGCGGGAGCACCATCATTTCCTTTATCTCGATTCCTCTTGAAGAATCCTTTCTTCCCATCTTTTCCTTTCTTCTTCGAAGAGTGAGAGGCGAGAACATGAATATCTTCATTAGTTGAACTTTGACCAATGCCTCTAGCCATCAACCTTGACTCCTCTTGAATGCAGTTGGCCCTCAAACGATCAAACTTAGGAAGTTTGGATCTTGCACTAATTCCTTGAATGTAGGACTCCCATGATAAAGGAAGACCATTGAGAGCAAGCATGGTCAAGTCCTTATCATCAACCACATGACCAATTGTACAGAGTTGATCTCTCATTTCCGAAATCCTCATGAAATAGGCAATCACTATTTCTCCTTTCGCCATCTTCACATGGTGTAGTTGTTGCTTCAGTGCAAGTGCCCGGCTGGTGTTGTTGATTTCGTACATCTCCTCCAAAGTTTTGAACATGTCCCTTGCCGTCTTCAACTTGGAGACAATCGGAACAATATGATCTTTAACGGAATCAGCCAACATCTTCTTTGCCTTGATGTCTTTCTTCCTCCACTGCAACTTCTCTTCTTCCTCCTCTGGTTCAGGAACTTTGGTCTCCACAAACTCAGCCAAGTCATTCTCTTCCAAGGTGAGCATGATTCTAAACCTCCATGATGTGTAGTTGGATGCTCCCTCAAGTCTATCCTCAATTTTAAGACCGTTCACCATCTTGACTAAAGTAGAGATAGACAAAGATATGAAAAAGAGAATAGAGACTATCGTTGCAATAGCAAATTTGATGACGATCTTCCTCAAACCCGCTCTGATACCATGTTAGTTTTATGATCAGATGTAATGCACAGAAAATTAATTCAAAATCAGACACAATAACACAGCAGATACCCTGGGAAAACCCTCCACTTGAGGGAGAAAAACCCACCAACAATATATCACTTATATATTGAATCACATATAGAAACTCCTTTACAATAGAGGCCGATAATGAGGCCAAGAGAATGCATCATAAACTGATGCTCACACAGCAATATGATAATGATGAACTCAGCCTTCTATAACAGAACTAATCTGCTCCTTATTCGCACCAATGAAATGAACAATGTAAAATAGATGATGAACAATGAGAGGATCATCGAGTATATATACAGTGTTGGAGAGAGGACGCGCCTCTTCAAGTGTCTTCAAGTCGGCCTTCATCAAAGGTAAGCCACCAAGGAATAAATGACGTCTCTTCATAGAAGATCGCGCCTAGAAGAATCGCGACCAATGGAGCAAGAGGTCAGCCTCATCATAAATGTAACTTTTCATTAGTTGGTGTCTCTTCAATGATTAAAACATATAATCATAAAATCATGCCTCTTGAAGTTTCTATAAATTAAATAGCCCTATGGCTATAATTTAATTTATCCAAGTACTGGAGATCGCTGGAAGAAGCAGCCCGACACTGCTGATAACATCAACAGAGTACACTGCATTAAATGGGTAAGGATGTAGGCAATTCGAGGCAGTTTTGAAAAGACAAGCAAAATGCAAGGAAGGCTAATAGTGGCATTTCAGTACATGCTACATTTAATTCGATGTGTGTTAATCAAGAAGCCTTTTATTCTCTGGCCCTTGGGTTTGATGATTTCATTTGTGTTTCGAAGTGGTGAAGAAGGCTCTGCAACAGAGAAATGGTGGTGGCGGCTCTGGCATTCCCAAGCTCAAATGGAAGCAAATTTTACCTTTCTTTCAAGGAGGCAATTAAGCCCTTTCTATGGAGATGCGTCAGAGAAAAGGTTAATGGGATTATTTCTTTTTGATGATAGCAGGTTAATGCAATGTGTGAGAATGATTTAGGGTAGGGATTTTGGAATTCTAAGACACAGATATAGGACCAATATGGATGTGTATTCAATGATAACTGCGTGGGGTTTGGACTTGGGCGAAGAAGTTGAAACGGTTAGAAAGGTGATGGAAAAAATTGTCCATGAGGATTTCCCGGTTGGCATGGAGATGATACTAGAATGGGCAGTGTCGAGTGTAGGGCTAGACATTAGCGAGGCAGTAATGATTGAAGAGTTGGAGGAGCTATACGGATCGAAGGGGTGCATGTCGTTCATTCATTGGCCAGAAGGAAAATTTAAATCGTGGTGCCGTGAAGAAGCTCGACTTGGGTGGAAATCGTTAAAGCTCTTCATCGAGCTCACGGAAGTGGAAGAGATTATTGCACACGCGAAGGCAAAAATGCAATGCATGGAGAGGAAACCGAAATGCCAACAGAAAAGGAAAGGGAAACGCCAACAAAAGCGGAAGATGAAAGCGATCGGCAAGGTAGCGTTGGAGCCACGTAGCGCAAGTTGATGGAAATGCACTCCTGTGTTTTCTTGGCTTGTTTTGAAATTTACATTTTGATACTGTTAGCTTGTATTGATGAAGAATGAACTTTGTCGTAGTTCGTTGGTGAATTCTCTGTTTTGGGTTAGGCATATGATTTCTCGGTTAAGGGTTTATGTAGTAGGATCATCCAAATGTTGAATCGATGTAGGGGAAATGGCGTCTAGCGTTGGTTTTTTCTACACGTTAAGGTGCCTTTGGTCTGAACTTATTTGCAAAAAAATGGAATTTTTGGTTGGGTGAAAAGTGGGAAAGATGATGTAATTTCTATTTTCAAGCAATACAAACAAACTCTTATTACCGACCAAAAAAATAATAAATTCAGCACTTGGAAACCCCACTCTCACCCTAGGAAGATTTTAGTGGTCTTGGCCCTCATAGCTATGGCACACTCTAGAGAACCTATGTAAAAACACATGTGCATACTCGCACCAAAGTATGTTCCTACTCACACTAAAGAACGTGCCTACTTGCACTATGCCTACTCACACCAAAGTCCTAGTCAAGGCAATCTCAAGATTGTATCCCGAGTTGGACACAATTAGTGTACCCCTTCTCCAATGTCCATAGCCCATCAAACCACCTTCTTCTTCCTTGAGTGATCTGCAAGCCCCTTTCCAAGCCTCACATTAATGCTTTATATAAGCCTTAAGAGGTGGTTTTCAAACCATCACACCCTTTCACAATGTTTATCTTAAATAAATATTTAATAAATACATATATTCCTTCCCTTTTTAAAAAAGTTTATATAAATAATCTTTAGTAATGCCGGTTTTATTTATTTCTTATTGGTATCATAGGAATTTTTAGCGTAGCCCAAGTCAAGTGAGGCCACAAATGGGAGACCTCACCCCTGGCATGAACATGCTGCATTAACGCAAATAGTCCAAACCCACAATCTGAACAACCTAGCAAGGGCACAAAGCCCACGAGCACATTGGCCTAGCGAGGGTTTGAAGCATGAAGACACAGGCTTGAATGCACAATCAAGTGGATTATATCAACAAGGGCACAATACCCGAGATCACAATGGCCCAACCAAGATTTGAACCATGTTGGTTACAAACTTACAACAACAATGCCACAATTCAACTATCACACTATGCCATGAACAGCTTTATTAATGCCCATTTTCACCAAAGAAGCATAATATCCTTTATTTTTTGTATCTCCCTTTTAATTTTAAAGGGTTATCCCATGGCAAATAACTTTCTTCCACTTTGGGAAAAAAGTTTCAATAACACCTACTCTAGTTTTAAAAAACAAAAAATGAAAGTCAATTTGGGCCATGCTAGATGGAAGACCAACAATTTTTTATTCTTTCAATCTTTTCCCAACGAAATTCCTAATAATTGAATTACATTTATACTTCTAGTTTGCTATGTCAAACCCTATCCTAAGTAATGCTCCTATGATTGTAGCAGCATTTGCAGACTTGTCTAATATACAAATGCATGACTCCACATAGAGCTTGAGCAGAAAGATAAAAAATCCTATCATAGTTCATTACTCCATATTGTGAATTTTGTTTTTGATGTCATGGATATCATAATCCACAAGTTTTGTACACCTAAAACACTTAGACAATATTTCTATATTTAAAAATGTTATTTCCTTCAGTTAAAAATCACTTTTATACTCATGTGATGATGTATGTGATCAAAGTAGCTTCTATTTGATTAGTTTATTGTGTCTTTAAAGTTTATGTATTGACGGGAGCATGATAAAAAATATAAATCCTTAATATTTCTACATTTTATGATTTTGCAATTTGCCAAGTCTAAGTTCCAAGTCCAATTCTAGGTCAAAAACCAGCTTGCCAAATCTAAGTTGAGTCTAAATATTGTAACACTAGTTAAAACTAAAGAATATTTATAAAAATATTTTGCATTAGATAAATGAAAAGTAAAGATTTTGCAACTTTTACAAAAAATGTAAAGCAATATGCAACATATAGGCATCTTGAAGTACAACTGAATGTTACCAAATTTTCTATTTATAACACAATAAAGGGCAAGGAGATTTAGGATTACGTTCAAAATTTTCTTCTATATTCTTGCATACTTACACATGCTCATACTAATTATTTAAATTCATATTTTATACTTACTCTTACATATATAATTATACACCTTTAAAAATCCCTTCCTTGTATAATACATACATTGATAGGTATAATATTCCCTTATATTCTTATACATATGCATACCAATTAATTATAGTCATAGTCATATTTTATACTTACTCTTTTACATAGAATTATTTACTTATAAACTTTCTTTCCATATGTTTAGGTATATCATTCCCATACTTACATACTTTCACATATACATATTAATTATTTATATACTTATATTATTCACTCTTTTCCTTATATGCTTATAAACATTCTTTCTCTCTATAGTATATACATATATAGGTACAATATTTTCAATTTTATAATATATATGTACTATATGTATAATTTAAGTATGCTTGCATAGGATTTTCTTATATATTTTTATATATATTATATATATATATATAGAGAGAGAGAGAGAACATATATATGTACTCTATATATATATAGAGAGAGAGAGTACATATATATGTTCTCTCTCTATATATATAGAGAGAGAGTACACATATATATATACTCTCTCTATATATAGAGTATATATATATATATATAGGCTTATACCATGTCTTTATAATTATAAAAATGATGACTTATTCACTTTCTCATTTATAAACTCTTATTTACTTATATATTCATAAATATATATTTATACATATTTTTTCTAATATTTTATAATATGTGTATAATTGGTATACATAGATATAATTTATATGTATAATACATATATATATGTGTACAATTTATTCTTATAGTTTTTTATCTGATGTTTACTTTCTCATTTATTTACTCATATTTATATATATATTCTCTCTTATACATATCTATGCATATAACTTTTCCTTCTCTTTAAGTTGGTTACCTCCTCACCTTAATTTTTCTCATTAATTTTCTACTTTAATTCCAAGGTGGGGCATCTAAGTTCACTAATTGTCAACCACACCTTTCTTAATTGAATTTTTGTTTGGTTCTACTCTCCTCCTTCATCTCTTTTCCTTTATAAGGCCTTATCTGCACTCCAATTCCACACTTTCCTCTACCTGATGATGGATCACTGAGTGTGATTCGAAACGTTGATCAAAAAACATACATGGTTGAATCCAAAAGCTTACTCTAACACATATTATATTATGATAGTATAATATCAAAGATAAAAAATCAATGAAAAATAGAGGAAAAACCCTATCAAAAATCGCAAGTAAAAATCAATGCAAAATTCGCAGATCCCACCCACTTCATTATTGAGGTGTAATAACCACCCTAAATTTTTTTTTTAAATATGTTAGCCTCAAAGTAAATGAAAGTATAACAACTTCCTTTCCACTTTCTGATTACCCAAACCCAGATTGAGCAAGGTAAGAGCATATGGTGTTGGGATTACAATTTATTGTTTTACAACTTGTTGGAAGAAGCATCAAGTGGCAAGCCAGCCAAACCACTTATTCAGTGGGATGCAAAAATCATACAAGAAATAAATCATCCACTTATTCAATAGGAATTACAAGACACTTCCACTTTTCAATGAGAAAGCTTATACAATGTTTGAGGACATTTAAACATGCCTCTTCCACTTTCAAGGGTGAGCTATTACAATATTAGCACTTGTTTAGTTTTGTAAATGTAATCAAATCCTATCAGGCTAAGGAACCTAAGGCAAACTTATAGAACTGAGAGGAGGCAAACTACACAGAATTTCAAGTTCAGAAAACGATTTCCAGAATTCTTCTTTGTAAAACAAATGTGCTGATTGCAGAACATTAATTGATTTCAATGTTTGCAAATCACAAATGTACCATCATAAATATGATAAGGAAACTCTCTTCTAAGAGACGTCCTATGGAAGGACGTGTCTCCACAAGTGGGGACACGTCCATTCATGGGACGTGTTTCTTAGAATTGCGTCTCAAGAAACACTTCGAATGTTATCTGAATTAATCCTTAACAAAACATAACTAATCTGAATGATGGCGAATGCAACAAGATAGGATTAAATATGATTCAGAATATACCAAAGTCTAGATTCGAATTTATGAAGGCTCACAGAATTCGTTCTATAATAATTCTGAAAGATAATTAAATACCAATGATAATATTGATCAGTAAGAATGACGATCCAGCAATCGTCATTCCTATCTGACCGATGCTATCATCAACACTCCCTCTTAGCACGGGAAGATAAATCAAATCAAATAAGTAGAGATATCACCTTCACACGTGATATCAAAGATATGATATGTTTTCTCAATAATGTCAAGTCACATGACATTCTTCATAACACATCTTTATTACGGTGTGTGCACAGACATCAAGTCACATGATGTCTACCATAATAATTCATGGCATTTCCATGGATAAAATATCCACCATGATTATCTCTTAGGAATCACAATGATCTTCAAAAGACATCAAGTCACATGACATCCATCAAAGTGTCCAAGAGATAATATCATGACATGTTCACAGATATCAAGTCACATGATATCTATCATGATAGTTAAACATTGCAAAGTCGTCACCTTACAATGTCACATACAAGTGTCTATCATTAGAAAGATCGTCACCTTTCAATGATGTACACTGGGGTAGGCCCATAAAGTCATGGAGTCACACACGTGACAAAAAGAGTTTACACATAAAACATCTTTATATATATTAGTACAACTCATATAACAATTTTGGATTTCAACATAAATCAAATTACATTTCAACCATACCGAGTTTCTTCCTGAAGTGCTCTACCTTGATGCGGGAGAGAGGTTTGGTGAGAATGTCTGCAGTTTGATCATTTGTACTAACATACTCCAGCTGGATCACTTTCCTTTCCACCATGTCTCTAACATAATGATAGGGGATCTCAATGTGCTTAGATCTATCATGGAACACAGGATTTACAGAGAGTTTGATGCAACTCTGATTGTCACAATGAATGATTGTAGGATTTAAGGGTTCACCAAAGAGTCCCACAATCAACTTACGAAGCCATACTGCTTCTCTTGCTCCCATTGAGGCTGCAATGTATTCTGCTTCTGTTGAGCTCTGTGCAACTGAAGATTGTTTTCTGCAAATCCAGGAGATCATAGCTGATCCTAAACTGAAGCAACATCCTGATGTGCTTTTTCGATCGGTTACACTTCCAGCCCAATCTGAATCAGAGTACCCATGTAGATCTAGATGACCTTTCTTGTAGAGAAGACCATATCCAATAGTGCCCTGAAGATATCTAAAAATATGTTTCACTGCCATTAAGTGAATTTCCTTTGGTTCACACATGAACTGACTGAGAACATTCACTGCATAACAAATATCAGGTCTGGTGTTAACCAGATACATCAAGGATCCAATCATCTATCTGTAAAGGGTTGGATCTGCACACTTGGATTCTGCTGTTGCTTCTTTCAACTTGTGAAGGTTGGTTTCCATAGGTGTAGACATCAGTCTACAGTCTAGCATTCCAAATTTCTTCAGGATATCAATAGTATACTTTCCTTGGTTTAGAATGATGCCCTCAGATTTCTGCCATACTTCTAAACCTAGAAAGTAGTGTAAAATTCCCAAGTCTTTCATGTCAAATTCAGCAATTAGATCCTGCTTCCCTTGAGCAATGAGATGATCTTCTCCTGTTATCAATAGGTCATCAACATATAAAATAATTATCAGCATATCTCCATTGATTATCTTGAAGTAGAGGTTGGAGTTAGCATCATTCTTTGAAAATCCTAATCCCAAGAGATAGCTATCAATTCTTTCATACCAAACCCTAGGAGCCTATTTAAGTCCATAGAGGGCTTTCTTCAATCTGCATACATGTGAGTCAGAATTATATATCACAAAACCTTCGAGCTGTTCTAAATAGACTTCCTCTTCAATAGTTCCATTCAGGAAGGCAGTTTTCACATCCATTTGATGGATCTTCCAATCTTTAGCTGTTGCAATGGCTAACACTGCTCTCACTGATGTGTAACGGGCAACAGGTGCAAACGTTTCTTCGTAGTCAATACCTTCCTTTTGAGAAAAACCTCTTGCCACAAAACGTGCTTTATATTTTTCTATACTGCCATCAGCAGCATGCTTGATTTTGAAGAGCCATTTGGAAGAGACAACAGATTTCTCTTTTGGTCTAGGCACTATATCCCATACATCATTCTTAAGAATAGATTGATATTCCTCAGTCATTGCATCCTTCCAAGCTTGAAGTTGGAGAGCTTTTGTGACACTGTCAGGTTCTGAGTTTAAGATGTTGTTCATTAGAGCAACATAGCCAGAGAAACGTTTGGGTCTTTTACTCTCCCTGAACGTTCCTTTGGGTGTTGCATGAACCTCAGCTTCTTTGAGCATCTTCCTGGCCCAAAGTGGTCTCTTTCTATTATTGTCATTTGGATTCTCACTTGATGGAGGTTCGTGTGACATTTCCTCAGAATGCTCCCTCTGAATCTCAGAATCAGGTTCCATTTCAGGTACTCTGGGGGAAAGGGTTTCTATCTCGGAGGAGCTTCTAGCCCTTTTGAATGCAATGTCTTCTTCAAAGATGACATCTCGACTCAACTCAACTTGATTCTGCCCGGGAATGTAAATCCTGTAAGCTTTGGAAGTTTCACTATAACCCATAAACACCACCTTCTTTCCGGAAGGTTCTAGTTTGAATCTCTTCTCTTTAGGTACATGGATATAGACAGGACAGCCAAAGATCCTAAAATGACTGATGTCAGGTTTCACGCCGGTAAAGGCTTCTTCAGGAGTTTTATTATCAAGATGGGAATGAGGACATCTATTTTGGATATAGACAGCAGTCCTAGAAGCTTCTGCCCAGAAAGAAGTATCAATGTTTTGGTCAAGTAGCATTGCCTTAGCAGCTTCTACAATGGTTCTGTTTTTCCTTTCAGCAACCCCATTTTGTTGGGGATTGTAGGCAACTGTGAACTCCCTCTTAATTCCGGCATCCAAGCAAAAATCCTTAAAAATCTCAAAGGTGTATTCTTTCCCATTGTCTGTCCTTAAGGTTTTTATTTTCTTTCCAGAGAAATTTTCAGAAATGGCTTTGAACTCTTTGAATCTTTTGAGGATTTCTATCGATTCTTTACACTTAAGGAAATAGATCCAGGTTTTCCTAGAGAAGTCATCTACAAATATGACATAGTAAAGAAATCCTGCCTTAGAGGGTACAGACATCGGTCCACATAAGTCTGAGTGAACCAGTTCTAACACATTACAAGTTTTGCTCAAACTAGAGGGAAAGGATCGCTTTGAATTTTTTCCTAAGGCACATCCTTTACAAGTTCCTTCATGGGATGGTTTTAACTTAGGTAAGCCTGATACAAGTTTTTCCATAGAGGGTAGGGCACGGAAATGAAGGTGTCCTAATCTTCTATGCCAAATCTCATTTGAATCAAAGGTGTCAAGGGTAAGGGCTTGATTAACTTCAGTACATAGTTTATAAAGGTACCCTTGTCTTACGCCTATGGTTAGGGCTTTCTTGATAGTTGAGTTTTTAGGCCAAGTAAGAACTTTTCCATCTATAAAGGTAACTCTATAACCATTGTCTTCAAGGGCAGAGATGGATATAAGATTCCTCTTTATTCCAGGTACAAACAAGACTTCAATGAGTTGAAGTGAAAGCCCAGATTTCAACTTGATGGAACAAGTTCCAACCCCTCTTACTGGGTGTGTTGAATCATCCCCAATGGTTACTTCTTCATCAATCCTTTCTGTCAAAGTATCTAAGTGTTCTCTAAATCCTGTGATATGTCTAGAGGCACCGCTGTCAATTACCCAGTCATGAGTGAAGTCGAATACTTGACAAGAAAGGGCTGAATGGAACACAAAGTTCTCAGGTTCATGATCTGAATTTGACTTTCCTACTTTAGCAAAGGAAGTTTGTTGTTTAGTCCTATCAGGGCACTTCATTGCATAGTGACCATATTGATCACATCTAAAGCATTGTACTTGAGAGATATCTTTCTTCTTATGAGATCCCTTTCCTTTGGAATTTCTCTTTCTTTTGGAAGACCCTTTCTTGAAGGAGTTTTTCTTATTCTGCTTATTAGAAGTTGAGTTGAGTACATGAATGTCTTCATCTATGTTCTTTTGTTTATTCTCTTTAGAGGAGAGTCTGGATTCTTCTTGAAGACAGTCAGATCTTAGCCTATCAAACTTAGGGAGTTTAGATCTTGCACTTACACCTTGAACAAAGGACTCCCAAGAGTTTGGAAGACCTCCTAGAGCAATCAGAGTTAATTCTTTGCTGTCAATCTGATATCCAATGGTGGATAATTGATCCCTTAGTTCAATAATCCTCATGAAGTATGAATTAATGGGCTCTCCTTTGTTTATTTGAACATTGTTGATTTTCCTTTTCAAAGCAAGAGTCCTACAGGTGTTGTTGATCTCATAGGTTCTCTCAAGAGATTTGAACATGTCATAAGCAGTTTCATGTTTTGCTAGGATAGGTACTATATGATCCCTAACTGCATCTACTAGAATTTTCATGGTCTTCTCATTGTTTTCAATCCATTGAGTTTTCTCAGATTCAGATTCAGGTTCCTTATTTTCTCTCACAAGTGACTCAAGCTTATTCTCTCTAAGGATCATCATAATTCTAAATTTCCAAGATGTGAAGTTGTCTGCTCCTGCAAGGCGATCTTCAAATCTGATTACACTAGCCATGATGAAGAAAGTAAAGATTTCGAACCTATAAGAAGTCTGAAAACTAGATTTGATTTGAATCTGCACAACGTGGCTCTGATACCATGTAAATGTAATCAAATCCTATCAGGCTAAGGAACCTAAGGCAAACTACACAGAATTTTCAAGTTCAGAAAACGATTTCTAGAATTCTTCTTTGTAAAACAAATGTGCTGATTGCAGAACATTAATTGATTTCGATGTTTGCAAATCACAAATGTACCATCATAAATATGATAAGGAAACTCTCTTCTAAGAGACACGTCCTATGGAAGGACGTGTCTCCACAAGTGGGGACACGTCCATTCATGGGACGTGTTTCTTAGAATCGCGTCTCAAGAAACACTTCAAATGTTATCTGAATTAATCCTTAACAAAACATAACTAATCTGAATGATGGCGAATGCAACAAGATAGGATTAAATATGATTCAGAATATACCAAAGTCTAGATTCGAATTTATGAAGGCTCACAGAATTCATTCTATAATAATTCTGAAAGATAATTAAATACCAATGATAATATTGATCAGTAAGAATGACGATCCAGCAATCATCATTCCTATCTGACCGATGCTATCATCAACAAGTTTTTTAAAGCCAACATGTTTAAATGAAGAGTCACATTTTTTGTTTGTAATAGCCGACCTTGAAGTGGCGCGATTCTTCTTCAAGGCCGACTCATTTTGAATAGACACATCCCTTCCTTCATTGTGTATACATGCTCGATAGATCTTCCTTGTTTCGGCATTCAATTCATTCGATATACTTCATTCATTCAATCATTGGTGCAAGTTCTCTATAAGGCAGATCGAGTTCATCATCTAGAGGAGATCGACATATTGTTGGCTAAGATTATCATTATCAGATTGTCTCAACCTGTTATTATATTGCATCAGATTGGAGTGCATGCGATAGGCCTTCATATCAGCCTCTAGTGTAAAGGAGACTTTATTGTGTTGATTCAATATATAAGTGATATATTGTTGTTGGGTTTTTCTCGCTCAAGAGGAGGGTTTTCCCAAGGTATCTGTTGTGTTCTTGTGTTAGTTTTTGAATTAATTTATGTGCATTAAATCTGATCATAAAACTAACACCTTTAAGATCACAAATTCAAATTTTAAACATGTTTTTGGCGGCATCTTAAAGTCCTAAATTCATGTTTCAAATGTCAGCTTGTAATGTTTAATTTTCGGGAAATTAGAAAATTACCTATAAATACAAGGTCTTTTTATCAATTCAAATCCTATATTTTCAAAAGAATTTTTTGAGAGACTTCACAAGAGCTAAGATTATTGTCAAAAGTGTTCAAGAGCAGATTTCTCAAGTATTTGTTGCAGCATTCAAGATCTCAAGCATCATGTCAAAGTTATCAAGCATCATGCATGTTTTTGGAGCTAACATTGTGACGTAGGTTTCAAGCATTCAAGTCAAGATTCAAACATCAAGATCACATCATCAATCAAGCCATTTCATGCAAGATCAAGACCTTGGAGAGATCTAATAAGTTTCAGATCTTCAAGGGTTTCAAATCAAGGGTTTGGTGAGTTGCAACATAGCAATTGTTCATTCATCATTCCTTTCATGTTTCATTATTTCATTTCAAAGTTTAATTACCAAAACGGGGTTTGACCAAGGAAAACCCCCATTCACCAAAACTAAACAATTTTTCTCTCGTGTGTTTTGCAAATCTTAGGTTGAAGAAGGATTGAAGATCGATCAAAAGAGCAAAATTGCAAAAGTTGTCAAAGTTGTCATCAAGCCACGGAAAATCACTTTAAAAATTTATTTCTAAATTTCCGACTGTTGAACCCAGAGCAATTGGGAGTGTAGACCAAGGACCAAAGGACTGTGATGTAATACCCCCATGTTGTTGATACTTTTGCTACTATTTGTTACTCTTATGTGTGAGCGTGATACTGGTTTGTGAAGGTGATTAGCTTATCGTTTTGGTGTGTGGATGCATAGTTAGGTTGATTGAGGATTATGTTACTTCAGTTGATGATATTATGATTACTCTGGATTGTGATGTTTAATTTGATTCAGTAATATAGTTTGATGCAATGATTTCGTAATTTATTTTACAATGTGATCAGTTAGTTAGAAATGTTATTTTATCATTTATATTATAATTGTTAGTATAGTTTTGGTGAGAAGACAGTGTAGCACCACTCGTTTACGAGTGCCGTGCTACGCTGCAATTCCTTCTCACAATGTAATGCTTTAATTATATATATATATATATATGGACATGTACACAACCTTGTTTGTATGCAGGGATTGCAGGTACAGAGTCTCGATTCCACCTGCTTCGGCAGGACAGGGCGAGCATCAAAATAAACTCAACGGGATTGATGTTGAAAAAAGGAGTGGTTAGGAAAGAATTCCCGTCCCAAGTTCGTCTTTTGTGAGTCTATTGTTGTCTTTGTTTCTATTTGTCCTTTGGGGTTTGCGCGACGGGGCATTACATGTGAAATCAATTTTTCAACCCATGTAGCAAGACCCATTCACCCTTGGGTGAATGAGTCCCAGGAGGACACCCAACACAAGCTTTTTATTTCATGTACATAAAATCAAGCCCTTCTCAGATCTGCAATTGTTTTCTGGATTCTGTCAGATTAAGGTTTAATTTAGTGATTTCATGTGTTACATCGCATAATTGCATTCATTTAGTATTTTTCATTCATCTCCCAAAAGTGCATTTCAGGCTGATTTACCCCGTCCTAGATCATAAGGAAAATAGCAAGATCTCCACCAAGGTTGACTCACCTAAGGGTTGAAAGTCAATCTTTCCCTAAGGGATATCTTTTTCCTAATGAAATAAGGAAAGTGTAGGTACATCATACCCCCTTTTTGCTATCATTATTCATTGCACCCATTTTCTTATGTTTCACCTAGTAATGTTGGTTGTAAAAAAAATTGTCCTCACCAATTTACAATTGAGCCTAAAATTGTGGAAATAGATGGGGAAATCACTATCAACAATAACGCACTAGATAGCAGAAAGTTCATTCCACCTTTCAAACACTTCACTCCATTAACAATATAAATTGGATATGAAAATTAATTTTTCAATTTATACTATGTTACCAATCTACCCCTTGGGGTCTTGGGGCCCCCTGGTCCCGGTCCAGTCCGACCCAGGTTTGGGGTCCAGGTCCAATCCCCTATGGGTTCAGACAAGGTCCAGCCTTGCCGAACCTAGGCTGACCCGCAGCGTATTTCAAAAAAATTCTGCCTTCTTTATTTTTTTTTACTTTTTTATATAAAAATATTAAATAAAGGTCCCCAACCCTAAAATGATGTCCTCCATGAAGGTTTGTGTGGCTTTTAAGGTCTTAATTTGGGTCTTATTGTGAATGCAAAATGATGTACACCATAAAGGTTTGTGTGATTTTGGAGGTCATAATTTGGGCTTGGTGGCTGCCCCTGAACCCCACGAGGGGTGCTGCTCCTCGACCCCAATTGGGGCATGCCCCTAAACTTTGATTGAATTCATTTGATTTGCCATGTACTCTCCAAGTCCAAGATTGCCTACAAGTCTTCATCTATAATATCAGCATCCAAATGGACAACCTTCCTTAATGCTTACCTGCAAGGAGAAATGCAGCAATGTAGTTAATTTTAATATATAATATATATCATGACATTCAAGTTTGACTAATTGACATTCTAATGATTTTTTGCTTTTATGGTGGTTTCGTTTATTATACAATATATGATGCCATGTGTGGTATTTTGAACTTAATTACTATTGTAAATATGTCTATTTTTTTTAATTTTTATATGTTTTTGTATGGTCAAACCCAAAACAAACCCAACCCCCCAAAAAAAATTGGTTCAATCCGCAAACCGAACCCTTGAACCCAAATCCGAACCTGACCCAGTAACTTAGAATTTATAAAAGAAATAGCAAACATGGAAAACGAAAAAAATCCATGTGGATATAAAATGCCATTCGCTCTAAGCTATTTGATAACAATATTTTTGGTCTAATCAATCAACTACATATTAAAGATCAATCCCAAAACTGTAAGGGAACATATTATCAAGATAAGATCAGACTGTACAATGAAGCCAAGAAACTAAGTGAGAAATTTGGAATATCTTCCAAGAGATGGAGAAGAAACATGCAATTGTTTTCATATCTATAACCTTAAACCTGCATTGCACTTGCAAACTCAAAATAGGAAGAACAAAAAATATTCAACGTAGTTTTTGCTATGTTTAGCACATGTAACAAAAAGAGGTTCTACAGAAAAGAAAAGAAAAAAACTTCATACAAATCAGTCTGTTTTATGCTTCTTTTATTTCACCATTTTGTCTATTTCATGACAATTTGACAGCTGATGATACAATGACTGCAGAGTAAAACCATTATTGGAGGTAGCACCTTTCTGATTTTGGAAATTCACTATTCGGACTCAATTGGAAGGGGAAGCAATAATTTAAAAGTGAAATAAGGCTGTCTATTCTGTAGAGCATCCCGCAAATTTTATTTTCTTCAATTTAAAATACAAAACAAATAAAAAGAAAACTCTTTACTGCATTTTTTCCAAAGAGTAGAAGCAAGACAGAAGTCTCTACCCCTTATTTAAGGTGGTGTTTGTCATCATTTCCATGTAAAGTAAATCTCTTAGCATTAAGGTCTATACTAAAAACAGCAAAACAATGTCATGATTCTTCCATCCTGCTGAAATCATTAAAGTAAATTAATTATTCTTAGGATCAAAAAGATAGCATTCTTGCAAAATCTTTCTCCATTATGGTTAAAGTGCAAGCTTAGATGTTAAAAAGAGTACATGAGTTATGCAAGCTACTAGAATTTCCAGCAGGTAATGTTAATACATACCTCAAATGCAAGTCCAAGAATTTCTTGAGCCAGATAGAGACAATCATTGTGCACAAGGATAGCAGCTTGACTTAAGGTGTTCAGCTCCTTAGCTAGCTTCATTCACAGTACAACAGATACAAAAGCTGTCAAACCAAATAAAACAAAAGTCTAAAATTTAAATTAAGATGCAACAATATTATAATCAATTGTAAGTCCAATCACATATTACACAACCAAAATTACGAATTTTCCTCCTACCATCCACTAACTAAAGATGGATACAGAAAATTATCAAATAGAGAAACCAATTCATAAGATTGAAATTTAATATTAAAAATTGAATGGCTTCCACGTAGTTTATTTCATGCATTTTTAGCCAACTAAAAAAAACAAAGCATATATATACTTATAACGAATCTTAAAGATAAGGGCAATTTTGTATTCATCATTCAATTTTTTATATAATTTACTATTGCATGTCTACATAGATCGTCTCCCCACAGATATTTGAACTGCTCTGATGATTTCCTAAGTTTCTCCCTGTTAATTTTATGATCAGATTAGAGCACAGAAAATTAATTCAAAATTCAACACAATAACACAGCAGATACCCTGGGAAAACCCTCCACTTGAGGGAGAAAAAACCCAGCAACAATATATCACTTATATATTGAATCACAAAGAGAATCTCCTTTACAATAGAGGCCGATAATGAGGCCAACAAGAAGCACCACAAACTGATGTAAATAAAGAACCAAAGTGATGCAATCTGCTGATGATAATCTCAGACTTCTACCCAAATATCAATCTGCTCTTGAGACAAATTCACACTTGTAGAGAACTTGAACTTGAGAAGGAATGAATGTGAATAAATGAATGCTCAACAATGAAATGCCATCGATTATATATACAAGGTGGCATGACCTTTCAAGAAGCAAGTCGACCACAAAGAAATGACTCTTGGAAAATCGCATCTCAACAATGTATGAGGTCGGCCTCATTAAAATGTAACTTCTCATTAAATCGTGCCTATTCATGACGTCGGCCTTGGATCAAATCGCACCTCAATAATAAGTCATGCCTCTCTAATAAATAAATATTAATCATCATTAATAAATGACACCTCTTTTCATGGAGAAAGTTCCACCAATTAAATAGCCATAAGGCTATAATTTAATTGCTTTGGGTCTGCGCTGGAAGGAAGCGACCAACGCTGTATACATCAACACTCCCATTCAGTCAAATCCCCTTTCTTCACCATTTACCAAGCATTCATGACTTCACTCAAGGTAGAAAAAATGGTATACGCTAGTATCTGTCATCTCACCCACTAGTCCAGATTGTAACCTATTCATAGGATTACTATATTTACTAAACATTACTTCCTTAAGCATTTCCAAATTTTCAATTAAAAATTCAGCATTTTCTATACAATTTATCTCATGCCTTTTTACTCTTCAAAATTAAATCTTTGGTAATCATTGTCATCTTTTGTATTGTATGTCCATATGACAAGCTCATTATCAACCTATAAAAGTTAAAGTCCTCCTTACAGCATTTCCCAACTTTCATTGTTCACCCAAATCCCCTTTTTCAGTATATAACAATCATCCATACCACCTCTTTAAGACTATCGAGAAGGTGTATGCTAGTAATTTACATCTATCTGACTTGTCTGAATTGTCATCCATTCATAAGACTACTATCTTTCCTAAACTGTTAATGTTTTAATTTGTACTAACAAACAAAACTTTGGAGGAGATGTACGAAATCAACAACACCAGTCGAGCACTTGCACTGAAGCAACAACTCCATCATGTGAAGATGGCGAAAGGAGAAACGGTTATTGCTTATTTCATGAAGATCTCGGAGTTGAGAGATCAGCTCTCTACAATTGGTCATGTGATAGATGACAAGGACTTGACCATGCTTGCTCTTAATGGTCTTCCTTCATCTTGGGAGTCCTACATTCAAGGAATCAATGAAAGATCGAAACTTCCTAAGTTTGATTGATTGAGGGCGGATTGCATTCAAGAGGAGTCTAGGTTGGCTGCTAGATGAATTGGTCAAAGCTCAACTAATGAAGACATTCATGTTCTCGCCTCTCAATCTTCAAAGAAGAAAGGGAAAGAAGGGAAGAAAGAACATTTCAAGAGGAATCGAAACAAAAGTGATGATGGTGCTCCCGCATTCAAGAAGAAGAGGGATCTCTCCAAAGTCCAATGCTTTAAATGTGACAAGTATGGTCACTTTGCTAAAGATTGTCCAACCAGGCCTAAGAAGCAGGCCACCATTGTAGATGTTGATGAAGTCTCTCCACAGAAGGACTCATGTGAATACTTGTTCTATTCAGCATTGTCAAGCAATGTACCTACCGACACCAACACTTGGCTTATTGATAGTGGTGCCTCTCGCCACATCACTGGATTTAGGGAGCATTTAACAAATTCGGTAGAGAGAGACTCTAGTGAACAAGTTATTATTGGAGATAGTGCTAGTTACTTGGTGAATGGAATTGGGACCTCCACTCTCCACTTGGATTTCGGCATTTCCCTATAATTGTGTGATGTTCCATATGTTCTAGGCATCAAGTGAAACCTAGTTTCCATTTCAGCCTTGGAAGACAAGGGTTACCAAGTTGCCTTCTCTAAAGGCAAAGTTCTTGTTTGGACAAAGAATTCCAACTTCAAGACCCGCTGGGTAATTGAGTAGACATGAGAGCCTCTTATAGGAGGGTTGTGGCGCACTCCGTCCACTCTCCAAGCCGGAAGGGCTGATTGAGTTTGTAGATCTATAATCGGAGATTGGTCTACCTTCACCTCCCAGCCTCTACTCATCGCGGAGAAAGATGGTCATTTCGCCCAGTTCAACTTTCAGAGCACGGAAGATGTGATTTTAAGAGTTCTTGGGTAAGAATACAAAGGTAATCCATTTCAGTAGGAGAAAGTAGATCTCTGTGTTCGGTCTGATCCGGTCTTATTCCTTTGATTTGTAACCAATGTCTATTGCTTCTTCGAATGGTTTCTTGTATTACATTCTTTTTATTGATGACTACTCTAGAAAGACTTGGACTTATTTCTTGAAAACTAAAGAATTTGAGGAGGTATTAGAAAGGTTCAAGGAGTTCAAAGCTCAGGTAGAGAACCTTTCCGAGAAGAAAATCAAAGTCCTGAGATCCGACAATGGAGGAGAGTACACTTCCGGTAGCTTTAGGAATTTCTGCATTGAAGCTGGGATTAAGAGGGAGTTTTGTGTCCCTTATAATCCTCAACAAAACGGTGTTGCTGAGAGGAAGAACAAATCGATCATGGAAGCAACATAACCCATGATTCATGACCAAGATCTGCAGACTTCCTTTGGGCAGAACCATCTAGGACAACAGTCTATGTTCAGAATAGAAATCCTCACCGAATCCTAGAGAACATGACTCTTGAAGAAGCCTTTACTGGGAAGAAGCCAAAGGTGAGTCATTTGAGGATCTTTGGATGTCCTGTATATGTTCATATTCCGAAGGAAAAGAGAACGAAGTTGGAGCCTTCTGGCAAGAAGGGGATATTTGTAGGTTACAATGAAACATCAAAAGCCTACAAAATCTACATTCCAGGCCAGAAGTTGATCGAGATCAGTAGAGATGTCACATTTGAGGAAGATGTTGCATTTAGAAGATCCAAGGGTACTCATATAAAGATTGATAATGAAGAGTCTCCTCAGGATATGGAAGTTGACCATGCTCCTGAGATCCAGAGGGAGACTCCAGAACCGAAGGAAGATGATGATCCAATTGAGCCCTTGGAACCTACTGATGGGCCTACCGATATTGTGATTGGGAGAGAAAGACCTCTCTGGGCTACGCAAACGATACAGGAGGCAGAAAGGTTTGCAGCACCAAGAGGAACCATCAGAGAAAGTAAGAGACCTCATAAGTTCTCCAGTTATGTTTCTTTGATGAGTCAGATTATTGAGTCTGAGCCTTCCA
>VDFB02349477.1:0-11050 GCA_007258455.2 Sequoia sempervirens | reverse complement strand
ACGAGAAAACTACTTTGTTGGCCAAGCTCACCATAGAGCTTGATAAAGAAAAAAGTGTACTTTCCCAAGAGTGTAGAGATATGGAAAAGTTCCTGCTGTCATGGTCACAGATGAAGCAGGTAAAGCTCAGTAAATTGGTGGAAGCCAAGGTAATTCCCGAAAAAGAAAAGTTCACTGAGGTAAGAGAATCTTTGAAGCACTGAATTCAAGTGATTCAATCTCTTACGGAAGATCTCCACCAAGTGTAGGAAGATGTTGAAGGGCATTGTGTTATTCTTGAAAAAGGTATCAAGGAGTTGCTAGGACAACTTCTTGAGGAAAATTGTATCTTCCTGCCAGCCATAGAAATATCCCAGATCTTCAAGGAAGCCATCATGAAGTTGATTGACAAGCTAACTTTTCAGAAGCCTCTCTGAACGTCATTTGTGATACAAGGCTCACATTGGATAACCTAAAAATGCATCTTGACAGGTGCAAGAAGGTTCACTCATATGCCATGAGATCGATCATGAGAATTCACACCGTTGTGGATTACATCGTTGGTCTAGATGAGAAGTTTGTGCAGGAGACCAAGAAGAAACACGTAAGACTTCCGCGCCAAAGCAAGGAAACATGAAGAAGGTTCCCGACTCCAAGAGTTAGACATTTTCGGTGTATCCCTTTATGCATCTTGTAAATATTTCTTGACATCTTATATGTCTTTTTGTAAATTGTAATTGCACCAAGTTCGAAGATGTAATCTTTTGAAAACAAATTACACTTTGACTTTGGTCAAAGTTAGGTGAGATCTCCTTAAATCGCTCACCCAACTTTCCTTGATTTCCTCAAATTAGATTCCTAATTTTGCTCATCCCTCTTTCTATATAATGTGAGGGATTTCCTTTGTAAATTTTATCCTTTAGTATTTTGCAACGAAGTGTTGCCCTTTTTGAAGCAGAATTGTGAAACTTTGTGTTCATACTTTGTGAATGAAATCTAATCAATAAAGAAGAAGATTGCAAACCAAACTTTGTGTTGGATTCGATAATCTTATGAATTGATCTCATTTGGTGGTGATTAGCTTATGGAATCTGAAGGACTCTAAGTAATTCATGTAAACTTTGTGTTACATCCTTTATTTAGATTACATTTGTGTTTTGTTTATCTTTGGTTGAATGATCTACAAGACTTTGTGCTTGTAATTATTCATGCTCTTTGGATACTTTGGTTGGATAATCTACAAGACTTTGCGCTTGTAATTGTTCATGATGTTTGAGGAATTGCTGCGTCTAAGAAGACTTTGTGCTTCTAATGCATAAAACGACACACTTATCACAAATCCATTGATAGAGCTACAGTAACGCACTTTGTGCCTTCGTGAGCTTTCCTTTATTTTTACTAGTTTATTGTTAATCACTTCTCTACGCTTTGCTTTGACAAGATAGGAGGTATTGGCATTATCGCCGTTGTTAGTTTAGAGTCATTGTGAATTCTAACTTCCAACAGGAAGCATTGTAAACATCTTCTCTGAAAAAAGAGAGAAGGATGAATGTGACACACCCCCCACTTCGTAAGTATTGTGTACATTTTGTAATTACTTTGTTTGTTTTACTATCGCTTATGTCAGCAGTAAGAAGGGTGCCTCCCCTTTCTGAGAGGAGAGATTTACATCTCACATAGTTGTGGCTGAAGTCCTAGTTGTGTAATCTATTGAAAAGCTGATTACATAATTTTCACCCAACAAGAATATTCTTCAATAATTCTACCCTTGAATGCCTTGTAAATTCTCTTGAATGCTCTCAATAATGCTCTTGTAAAAAATTTCTTGATTGCTTGAAAGTCTTAGGATGAAACATAGTGAAATAACCTTGTATTTATACATATCTTAACATTAATTCCTAAATTCAAACATCACAAGCCAAGTATTGAATTATAGATTTGAAATCATTAAAATACCACCAAAAACATATCCAAAAGAGGGGTCCTAGGTCTAATTGAGGACCCATTCACCATAGGGAAAATGGGTCCTAGGCCACTTACCTAGGACACACATCGGACAAGGTGAAATGTCATGTAAAAATAGGGTCATAGGATAAGTGAGGACCCATTCGCCCTATGGCTTGAAACATAGTGAAATAACCTTGTATTTATACATATCTTAACATTAATTCCCGAAATTCAAATATCACAAGCTGGCATTGAATTATAGATTTGAAATCATTAAAATACCACCAAAAACATATCCAAAAGAGGGGTCCTAGGTCTAAGTGAGGACCCATTCGCCATAGGGAAAATGGGTCCTAGGCCACTTACCTAGGACACACATCAGACAAGGTGAAATGTTATGTAAAAATAGGGTCACTTACCTAGGACACAATTCTTCCAAAGTTGAGTGTTGTGAAATGACATTTATGAATGTCGGGTTTTATCCGTCAAAAAATGCAATTAATTATGAATTAAAGGGGCCAATTAAGGAAAATTAACCTCAAATAATTAATAAAGCCCTAGATTAATGTGAAAGTGTAAAGGTACATTTTACAACACCCTAAATAAGGCACAATTAAGTCCATTTAATTTAAAAGGGCCCTAAACTTAATGTGAATATGCAAAACATATTACAACACTAAATTAAGGCATCATTAGGCTCATTTTATTATTAATTATTCCTAAATTAAGTGTGGAAAAAGGGATACTTTTTTTGACACTACATTAATTACTGCAACAATATTATCATGCGACCCAATTGAAGCACAATCTGCATAAGGAAGAAAAAAATTCTTGCACCAAATAAATAGGTTCTCAAATGTTTCCATATGATCACTATCTTCACAATGATTGAGGGAAGGCATTCACATTGAAAATAAATTACTACAATAATATTTTTCTCAACAATTTTATCATTAAGTGCAGCCACATATATGGCATTCTCATGTAAACAAACATTAGTAGCTTCAATATCATAATTAGGGAAAAAAGAGAAAAATACATAAAATAATAAATTAGTTTCTTATTCACTTTTGACATCATAAACATGTTCAAACCCTATACAATCACCTTCAAGATCTGATCCATTTGACTAATCACTTGTGCACACCTCTTTCTCTTTGTCCATGTCACTACCACAAACAATGGGGTCAATTACCTCATTACAAGAAACATTTGATGATAAAAGTTGTGTATTGCACTCATTCCTATTAGTCTATGGAGCTTGATCAAAATTTGGAGTTAATATTTTGACAACTTTTCCTGGTGCAGTTTCTCCCCAAACTAATTAATGAGGGAGTGTAGGGTGGGAAGAGGCCCTCTTGTGGGGTCAAGGGGACCATCCCCTTGATAGGGGCCTGAGCGAAAATCCCATGGTGGGAGTTTAGGAGAAACACCCTGAGCAGGGGCTACTAGGGGCAATGCCCTCGAAGTAAAATTTTGTTTATTTTAATAAAGGTGAATTGTTAATAAATTCTATTATGAAACAATTCAATAACTAACTATAATAATAATTTTATTTTTTGTGTATTGGAACATGAATATACATGGCATAAAGTTGAAGATGCATGCAACAAGTCATGCATGAAAAAAGATAGAAGGTCATGGTTTTATTTTAGATACACACAACACGTGAGATAATTTTGAGTGCAGATTGTTAAATTTGTATGCAACAGATTGGTGCAGGTTATTTATAAATTTCATTTTGTGGGATGCTTAATAAATAGAATAGTTGTTGTTTGTGGATTTATCCTAAAGGGTGAACCACATTAATATTTTTGTCTTCCATTTCTGTGAATTTCTATTTCTTTATTTTGTGATTTAAATCTACATTATAATTGGTAATTTAACTCCTCAATCCTACTAAAAAATCCTAGCATTCCCCACTCTTTCAATAGAATCATGACATACATAAGCCTACCATATATTAGCCAATTTAAAATGTTCCTACACCAAACTCAAACCAACTTCATATGCTTCAAAATAAATGCCAATGCAAGAAAGTATGTTAGGTATGAAATAATTTGGAATCCTAGAAAAGGAAACTATAAACTTGTGGCTAAATTCCATACTAGACTCTTTGTCTTACCATTTGACATTTTCCAATTCTTGGAAAAATACAATAGGGTTTACATTAAGTGTAAATCATTTTCAAAGGCAGCCACAAGGTCCTTCCGAGAATCAAAGTAATGTTCTAGAAAAAATGTGTACCATCTCTATGCCTTTCTACATAAAGACCTAAAAATAATCTCATTCACATGTATTCATCTTCAAATTGAACAATTTCCATGAATTTTGAAAATGATTAAACATTTGATCTCCTTCATGAATATCATATCCATCAAATTTAGGCATCTCGTTGACGACCTTGGAATTCATAGTTTTCATTTCATAATCATCCCAAAAAAGTTCTAGATATTTGTAAAGGGTGTCTAAGAGAATGACATAGGACGAAGTCACTTGATTTTTTGTAAAAAATAGGGTATTTTTCATCCTAACAAGCTCATTGATTTTTTATTTTTTTTCTTGTATGAATTATTGTAAATATTGTCATGGATTTCTATAAGATGTAGGGATAATTGAATAGCACAAGGAAGTGTCACGAAAATAGTCATGGGAAACTAATTCAATATAGTTTCTAGGTACATAGATATATGAAGCACATGAAAGAGCACCCAAATGATAATTATATCCATGAAAACAAACCATGACTAATCACATACCACTATGTAGGGTTGAAAAATGATGTTTCACAAACTTATGCATTTCATTTCCATGAAATAAATTATGCTTCAAAAGTAGAAATAAAAAAATATGTGCATTTCATAATCAACTTGTATATACTTGATATGTGTTCTTGAAACACTAATAGCAAATAAAGTACAACAACAATAAATTTTGTTCTTTTTCAAACAATAGAGTTGCCACCTTTTTCAAAAGAGGAAATCCTTGAAGCATGTTTGATGTTCAAGGAAATAAATTAATTTCAAGGGTTCATTCCATTATAAAATTCTTCAATTTTATTTAAACTCAACATCCTTGCTGAATTTTTTTTTTACTTAAGTTGACTAGAAATCAAAATTATCCAAACAAAATGCACAATTATAAATATCTGAGATTTTTAAGATATCTCTAGAGTTAAATGATTCATGTGGAAAAATACCATTTTTTGGCATAAGTTGATGGAATACCAACTTAAACATTGAAAAAATGCAAACTATATATTGTATGAGTTACCAAGATATTAAAGGTATCCATTGGATCAACACTTCACAAGTAATGACTAAAATATTTTATCCCTAGCAATGATTCAATTTTTTATTTCCTAATACTTCTAGTCCATAATCCTATAACTTCTTTTTACCTTTAGGGATATGGACTTTTTCCATGAAGGTGAAATGGGGGTTTTAAAGGCCAATTGATGAGATTGGATATTCTCTCCTATATTTTGAGCTCATCTTGACCCAATAAAGTATTTCTAGAGGTATTCTTAGTAGGTGTGTACACTGATTAAAATGTAACATGACCACAATATCAATAACTATACGCAATGCATGCTTGACCCTTACAATTTTCACTAGGTCAAAGAATAACTAACTACCTAAAAAATATCATAAAGCTAATAGAACACCTTGCACATAAGCCTACAATAATAATAAAAAAATCCCTTTAGATAATTTCATTTGACATGACATACATGATGATAAGGTGCAAACACGCATACCATGATTCTTTGATGATTTAGTAATATTTTAATCCCTTAAGATTGGTCCCTAATTTATAACAATGAATCATGGACATGTATGAATTTCTAATCTAGTCTTATTTCTAACATGAATGGAGGATGTTAAATGATGGATGTTTGGTCCTTCAATAACATGGATAAGCTCCTAATCCATTGGGAAATAGAGTCATAAATAACAAAGAGGATGGAGACATATTCAACAAAGTATTGACATAACTAGTTTTCATTTGCATGACAATAAAATATTACATCATATGTAATGGACATACTTAATAATTGTTAAAAATTAGGATCTTAAATTTCCAATCATTACAAATAAATAAAAAATAGATAAAAATTAAAACTACAAGATACACATACTAAAAAATTACATAATATATACATGGAAAACCAAACCTGGGAAAACCACTTCCTTTTACATCGAAAGGACTTATAATACAAATAATGCCTAGATGTCTTATTTTATGCATGCAAGTCTTATATCCAAGATTTAGCCACTAGGTGGTGTCATTCACATGCACACTCCCCCTCAATGACATCACTTAAGGACAAGCATTGATTTGAATTATCCTCGACTATATTTTCTATCACAATTGAAACACAATCATTTTTCTCTCTTCTCAATTTTTTGTGGAGTCAACCTGGTATGTTGAGGCAATTATTATATAGGAGAGCTCATTTCTCTTCTATTTACAATCCCTTGTAGCCTATTGGCCAAAAAAAAATCCTCGAATTTTCTTGTCATAAGTATCACTTGTGACAAGGATTGTGATTGGAAGAAGTGTACATATTTTATGTGGTCCTTTAAACATCCTATAATTAATTCCTTCGAATTTTCTTCTAAAACATTCTCTACTATTAGATAAAGGGCTTGAAATTGATGAGTATAGTTCTTGACCATACTTTTTTGTTTTAATTTAATGAGTTGGAAAAAGTGGCTATCATAAAATTATCTCCACAATACGTAGCAAGTTCCTCTTGAAAAATTGATCATGTGACAACTCAACCCATCTTTCTCTTCTCATCACATAACAATGATTCCAAATAAATTGGTCTAGTATAATGATGTCATATCCACCTTTTATTGACTTGGAACATGGATCAAAGGATTATTTGGAAAAGCCAATTGGTTGAATCCTTGTCATCAAAATTTCTCATATCCAACTTGGATATGAATTGCCCAGGAATAGGATTATTAAAGAGTTGATCCTTCTTGAGATCTAAGTTAAGACCAAATGATTCATGTCCAATAAAAGTGTAATGGCACAAATTTTCACCCTAGAAAAATTCTCCATTTAATTTCCCCTACCTTAGAAAATATAAACTCGATGATGTAAAATTCACCACCGAAACCTTGTCCCTTCCACCTAGCCACGTCTTTTTGTGTGGGTGGAGGAATTTTTGTGAAGGACACACATGCACCGCGCGAATTTCCACACATTGTGTTGTCATCCTAACAAGATTCTTTCCCTTAGGATCTCCAAAAATGTTACATTTTCCATTGGGATGAAGAGTAACATTCCTTGCATCCCTTGACTGATGAGATTCAACCTCTTACCTCCATTTTTCCAATTCAAACTCAACTCATTCCAATTATTTCACTCTGGCTTCATTCTTGCATGCTTTCTTTCACATTCTAACACTTCATTCTCTCATTCTCACACTCTTGCTTCACTCTACACCATTGTTCTTCTTGCTACAAGATCCTCATTTGGCTCCAACAACGTACTCTCATTACAAAACCATTCCCGTTGCAATCATCAATATTTATCTTCTCTACGTGGTGGTGTCACTCTATTCCTTCCACTATTGGCCTTGAGAGCTCATAGTTGGGAAGGTAAATTTGTATCTTTCTATTTGGTTGCATCATTGTGCTTATTGGACAACATTTCAGTTGTCTTTTCTTTCTATCCAGTTTTTCTACTTCCTTTCTATTTCCTTTATCAATTTCTATATCTTGTGGCATCTTGGTTGTTCATGGAGGTGGGAACACCAAAATGTGGATCTGACTAAGGCAGACCTCAAACATAGCCCAACATTTTTCTTGTTTTTGTGTGTGTAGGCACGCCTGAGTGGAGCCAATTGAAGAATCAAGTTGTGGGAAGCATGATACCCCTTTTCTATTATCTCTTTGTCATTTCTAGAATAGTTCATTTCAATTTTTTTCCTTTCAAGTACTTTGTTTTCTATATTTTTAGTACTTTTTATCAAACAACAAAACACAACCAATTAGATAGTTAGTAGGCTCGTAATAATTTATGTTTTCTTTATAGACATTTGTTCGTATAGGATGCCAGCACATCCCTGAGACACCAGTGTGTCGCACTGGATTCCAACATCTACATTGTTGTCCTTAGATAGTGAGCCATCTAGGTAGCAGACTGATACCTTTGTAGTCAAATCTTCTGATTTTTATAAACTCATAGTTTTAGCAAAAGGAAAGTGGTGTGTTGCTTTCTCTTCCTTTTCAGCCTCATTCTTTCATCCTTTCAAACCTATCTAGTAAACATGAGGTATTTTAGGGAAATCCATTCCTTGGAACTCTTCCATGACCTGGAGTCCCGGGGTTGACGAATCCCCCTCTTCTACATTTTTGGTGAACCTGACGTGAAATTATTCGTGTTTGTTTCTTTGTGTCGAGAGCTCTTCTCTCGCATCTCGGGTGTGTTTTAGACTTGTGTGTTGTAAATATTTATGACCTTTACAACTCAATCTACAACCTTTGGGCGCATTTTCATAAGAAGCATGCAACATATAGAGATGGATCCTAAGAAGGTCACTACAGGTCCCTCTTTTAAAGAGAGTCTCTAGAACAAATACAAGTTTTTCTAGTCCCTTTGGGGAAGACCCTCACATTTCTACTCCTCTTGCTTCTCCTTTTGCTTCATATGTGGAGGAAGATTATGTTCTTGAGATTCTCGTAGAGCAACTTCTTTCCCTAAACAGAAGGCTTGCAGAGTTTGGGGAGTAGTTAGGAAAAGAAAGAATTACGGCTAAGGCCGCTAAGGTTGTTAATGACTTGAGAGTTATGTTGGACAAGGACTAGGTAGGTCTTGAATTTATCTAGGGTATTGCTGACATAGTGTACACTCATGTCCCATCGTACAACCCTAGGTCTGGTGTTTCCCGAGACCTTGGTTCTGAGACCACTGAAAGATAGATAGAGGTCTCAATGACCAAGGTTTTGGTGTACATGGCCAAGACCGGCTCGTCTGTTAACACTAGCATTGTTCCTCAACTGCCCCCATCATTAAAGTGAACAAGGTACCATTGGGTTTCAACTATGCCAGATCTAATATTCTTGGTGGCATTTCTGGAGCCCATGTTGGTCCTGGGGGCGGGGTCTCTACTAGAATGGGGGTTGGTGGCTCTGGTGGAAGTTCCACTGGTCCTATCTCATCTTTTGACCCTGTCTTGAATGCCTTGTTGTAGAACATGGGTCAAATACAGAACCAGCTAGCGAACTTTTCCAACACTACTTCATAGCCTATCTTTCAATCCTTCTTTCATCATAATCCTTTATCAATATCTATTCTAAACACTCATATCCCTCAGGGGATGGAGATTCCAAAATTTGAAAAACATGGTGGTCAAGGATATCCTCAGATGCACATTTCAGTGTTTAACGCCATGTGCACTGAATTCTTCCATCATGATGCTCTAATGGCTAAATTGTTTCCAAGGTCTCTTAAGGATACTACACTTGAGTGGTATTGTTTGTTACATACAATTCCATATTTTTGTTTGATCAGATGGTAAATCAGTTTCTCTGATTGTTCCAAGCTAATATCAGACCAAGGATGACCTTTTCGAATCTCGTATGATGTAAGAAAGGGGACAATGAGAAGATATCTAATTTTATTTCCCATTATCAAGCACTTTTATCACAAATCTCTCATCCTTTTCTTGACTCGGATGTTCAAAAGGTCTTCATCAAAAACCTATAGAGGCCTTGGTAGGAAAAAAATTCCTTAATGAAGTATCCCTCTTTTTCACATCTATGTTTCACGCTATGAGAATACCAACAGACGGTTGCACAATTTGGGTGATCTTCCTCATGCTCCCATTCAGATGGTCGGTCTGTAGAGTTGGTGTCTGGTAAGAATAAGGTCATTGCAAATATGGTCTCTACATCTAATGATAAGAGATTGAAGTGCAATAGGCGCTTTACAAAGCTATTGAATTCTTACACTTCTCTATTGAAAAGGCTATTAAAAGACAAATTCCTAACATTACCAGACCCCCGACCTCTTACTGAGCCCCATCTTGATTGTTATGATGAGCATCAATTATGCCAATACCACCGAGTACATGGACATGATATCGAAAGATGTGTGTGCATGTGTCATGATATCTAGGATTACATTGATGATAGTACCATCTGTCTCGATGGGAAAAAGAAAAATTCTAACAAGTTTGTGGAAAAGGCTAACAATGAATTGCAAATCTATACTGACCCATTTCCGTCTCATTTTACAAACTTAATCGTTGAACCTTCTACTTCCTTTGAGTTTGTGCCATCATGATACATGAATATGGTCTCATTCTTGTGTATTCCTCATGTTCATTCTACAAGTGTATCACTAGACATAACATTTACCTCATAGGACTTGCCTTTGAATAAAGAGCCTTCTCCCTTATACATTCTCGCTCAAATCAATGGAAAAATTGTGACTGGTGTCCTAGTTGACCCGACAAGCCAAGTGAATGTTATAACTGAAAAATTTATATTTATAAACACTTTGAATAGGGAGGAATACAAAGAATCAAAAGCCATTATCCATACACACGATGGACTTTCAGTCCCTCCTCTTGGCTCTATTTCTCTTTCGGTCCTGGTAGGACCCAAGGCTATTGATACTTCCTTTGTCATAATCCCAGAGTCAGATCTATTCAGAGTGAGGCTAGGCATCCTCTTGCTGGTCTCCATGAATGGTGTCACTTTGGTGGTTCATTTGTGTCTCAAATTCTTGCATGAGTGCTCTATGCACATAGTGCATGACACCAATTATAAACCACTGGTGTTGTGTGGGGGATTTTCATTGAACCATTTTTGGTGGGTGCTCCAGTCAGACCTCTCCCTTTTAGGGGAGACTTGTTGTATCGTGCCTATGTTAAGTATAAGATTGGGGGAAAGGCACCAAAAATGAGCTATCTAGTGTCTCCCTACACTATCTCTATGAGAGGTTCCATGATTGTGCAGCAGCAAGCTACCTCCTCCTCCTAGCAAAAGGGGAAGGGGAAGCTTGCTCATGCCCAAGGGCCTTCCTCTTATATGTCCTCTACTCCATCTACTTCTACTTCCTGCCCTATTGTGGCATCTTCAACTCTTGCTCCCATGCC
>VDFB02349476.1:0-52078 GCA_007258455.2 Sequoia sempervirens | reverse complement strand
GTCTACCTCTGACACTCCCATCATAGACGAAGCCATGATTTAACCTCAATAGGAACCAAACAACCAAGAATAACCAACACCAAAAAATTCTGCTACATCATCCAAGAGACCAAGAGAAAATGAAAGCAACTTTGTCATGCCTCCTCAGAAAAAACAAGTTTACAAGGAAAAAGAGAAAGTGGATGAAGAACCTACGGTTCCTTCCGTTCCTCCCCTTAGCGAATAAAATCAACCTATGGTTGATCAATCCGCTCCTTCAAAAATGTAACTTGATAACAAAACCAAAATAAACAGAGGTGCTAGAGAGTGTAGGCATAGACATTGTGCCCTTGCTCACAAGTTATATGATGAGTTAAGCAAAGAAAATCAAAATCCACACTTGACTGAAGCAATGCATGATGAGCCTCCTCCCCAACCAAAAAAAATGATCCAATACATAAATCACAACAAGAGTTACACTCTTCATGGGACATTATCATTCATCCTCATGTTGTGATTAATTTGATGACAATGACAAGATCACTAAAATTGACGAAGAGGCAAATAATGAATTGAACACATTATTTTCCTCTTCCATGAGCTTAAATGAGAAATCTCCTATACAAGGTAATGAACCTGGTACTTATCCTAGTTCAACACTTTCCCTTGTCCCTTTAGCTATTTGTCTGCCTTTGGTATACAATGAACATGATTCAAAGGCAGATGATTTTCTCGATGGTTGACTCTCATTTTCCTTACTAGTCTTTTTCATTTTCATTTTCTTATTTCTTTTTATTTTTTGTGATTGCATGTGTGTAATGTGATCCCCTGTGATTTTCTATTTGATGTTCTATCTCTTTGTGGCATTCCTCTATTTGTACCTTCATTCTTCTCTATGTCGTGAATCGCTTTCACCTTTTTATCTTTGTCATTGTCTCATGTTTTCCTTTTGGGGATGACGCAAGGCATTGAGACATCCATGCCTATTTAATGTTGACCCAAAAGGATTTCTTTTTATTTTCCTTTTCTTGTTTTTTTCCTTTTGGGGATGACACAAGGCATCGAGACATTCATGTCTCCTACATATTGACCCAAAATCTTTTCCTATCTTTCACCTTTCCTTTTCATTTGTCTTGTGTTTTCCTTTTGGGGATGATGCAAGGCATCGAGACACCCTATGTCTCTTCCAAGTGACCCAAAAGGTTTTTCTTTGCTTTCTCTCTCTTTGTGTCATTCTTCTAGTTCTCAATGTATTTGGGCAATGATGACAATTTTGAGCTCTCTAAATAATATTGTAGCTCAAAGAACATACTAACCCCAAATCAATAGATCCCTTATGTGTTTGGTGTTTCCATTTTGGGGGCAATCCCTCCCTTTTCTTTATATCTCACATGACACAACTTTACTCCAAAACATATGACTTGGCATAGGGATTTCCTAGTTGGATTTGATGTCGTCTTTCTTGTTTACATTTTTTATTTGGTACTTTAAAGTAATTTTTCACAATATGGTGTGTAGCAATTCCTTTCAAGTGGGGGCATACATTGGCATTATTCTTTTGTATTTTTCTTCTTTTTTCTTGGTTCTTAGTGCAACCTTATTACTTCATACGATTCATTATTCACTTTGTGGATGACATTGGGTGTGATGTCCTTCATGAGCATGATCTATCTCAGCATATTACATTCCTCTTAGTGGCTTTATGTGACACACTGCATCCCCTAAGTTGCAAATTTTCCATTTTTTGATTGGTCCTCTCTTGGAGACATTAGACACAATGTTCCCTAAGTTAAAAACCTTGCATGAACTAAGAAAGTCTCCTTTGAACATCCTTTACATGTTACATTTTGCATTTTTTATATGGCCACCTTGCATAACATAACTTGCATGCATGTGAAGCCATCGTATTTGTTCATAAGCTCCAAAAATATGAAGTTTTGCTTGTTTCATGAAGCTCAAAAAGTCATTTTCCTTTATGGCACCTTATTAGAGTTATCAGGAGGTATAACTTTGGTATGGTTGAGCAGTAAGCCCATTCCAAGGCATGAATTTACCCATAGCCACCTTCCTGTGTGTGAGTGCATACCAGTTCCATGAGTGCATGTTTCTCACCTTTTATGCCTTCTCACTTGATGGGAAGCCATGAGTTTTCTCACCTTAGAGTGAGTATGTGTTTTCCAAAAAAAAGCCTAGATCTGATTCACATTGTGTTGGACAAACGGTCGAAGCTTGATGCAATTATTTTCTTTATCTCTCTCTCATCTTTAGTATTGTAATTTTATGCCTTGTCATTATCATGTTCATTCCATTTATGCTTATGTTGGTTTGTCATGAGATATTGATCCTACGGTCTTGATCACCCCTCTTTATCATTGTTGTCCCATCTTACTAGAATTGGTTCATGGGAACCCCTCTTGATGCACATTGGTCTACTTTAGTATGATTTTTAAGTAGGTTCATCCTCACACTAAAGTGGGGGATAAATGTGGACACTGAAAAAGTAACCCTTCTACTTTTTATGTCTTATTTCGGTACTCCTTGTGATTTTGGCTTAATTGTGTCTTGATTTAGTGTTGTAATATGGATAACACATTCACATTAGGTCTTGGGACCTTGTGAACTAAAAATAACTCAAGTGGTACCTTACTTAAGTATTGTAAAGTATTGTAACACACTTTCACACTTTTCTAGGGTCTTGTTAATGTATTTCACCTAAATAACCTCTTTTTATCACTTACCAAGCCTTATTTCAAAGTCTTGTAACAAAATTTCACACTTTTCTAGGTTTTTAATTAATAATTGGACCCTTCTTATGCTTTAATTTGCCCCATTTTACACTTACAAGGCTTGCTTAAGTGTATTTTTGAAAATAATCCTAATAAAAATCATTTAAAATATCTAAATTCTGAAACCCACTTAAAATGCCTTAAGTGGGATCCATTCACTATTAGGGGCGAATGAGTCCCCTTTGGCACAAAACTCAAAATTATTTCAAATTTCTGGTGGGTTTTTATTTTCTAAGATCTAAGGTCGACCTGTGATGTATTTTTTGGAATTATTGCATAATCAAGTATAAATATAGGGTTTTCCCACTCATTTCAACCCCAATCATTCAATCAATTAATCAATCAATCACTTAAGCATTCTAAGCATTTCAAGCATCTTCAAGTCTACATTCCATTGGAGCTATTACTTGCATATCTACAGAATCCTACTTCAAGGGTTTGGTGAGTTGTAGCATTGTCTTTGTTCATTCATCATTCTCTTCTCATATTTAATTTCATTTTCAAGGGTTTAATTACCAATAATGGGTTTGACAAAGGAAAACCCCTATTCACTAACCCTCAACAATTTTTCCCTCTCTTTACATGTGATTTCCAGGTCTAGGTTACATATTTGTCAAAGAGTAAGATTGGAAAAGTTGTCAAAAATTTATCAAAGTCATTTAGAGTTTTCAAATCCATAAGAGAAGCTTGGAGAAGACCTATAGGTCAAAATTGACAATTTCGGATCCTAAAATCTATCAGGAGTAGAAGTACAAAATGAGGTCTACAAATTCCACTTTTAAATTTTTTGAAATCTAGAAGTGGACTAATTTTCCATTGGTGGAAAAATATTCCCACTGGCTAGGCTTAAACAAATGTTTTTGTAGTTTTGAGTACCCTTTTGTCCAAAACCTGTTCTGACAGAGTTTTCCAGAAAATGGGACCAAGTCGCCCAGCTTGGCATATGAGTTCCAGTTGGCATCAACAATGAATTCTTAAAAATTCCAAAGCTCCTTTTCATCTCTCTCCAATCTCGAGGTGGACACTTTCAATTTCAAAGTTTCTATTATAGTTTATTTGCATTTCTAGGTCATTTTTCATATCACAACGTGTTTTCAAACATCTTGCATTTTCCAAGTTTTGCATTATTGTTGAACTTCTTTATTAATTTATAGCCTTGAGGACAATCCCCTTTGATATATTTCAATCTCTTTTACATTGGAACCTCAAGGGTATGTTCTTGAGTATGAGCATTGTGAAATAGATCCCTTTTTCTTCATTCCCTTTTTGGTGTGAGCAAGGAAGTTGTGCATTCCATTTCCATTGTCCACAACATGTAATTACACAAATATATGTATACATTTCTATTTTTTGTGCATATATATTAATATGTGTACACACACACACACACACACATACACACATATATATATATATATATATATATATATATATATATATATATATATATATATATATATATATATATATATATATATATATATATATATATGTATATGTATATGTATAGATATATAGATATATGTATATACATGTAAGCTGTCTAATTATATGTATACACGATACATGTATACATATATATACAAATACATATACATACATCTATATGTATGTATATATATGTAAACCCTTGATGGTTTGTTGTTGTCCACTCTCCATGGTGTGAGGTAATGACAAACATCATTCTCCTTTCAAAATGAAAACAATGGTACTCCCGATTCTTATTATGTCATAAAAGTGTAATTTTTGTTTAAAATTTAATTAAATTATATATGTATGTATGTATGTATGTATAAATGTATGTGTAAACATACATAAATATATATATATGCATACATATATATATATTTATATGTATGTATGTATGTATATATGTATGTATATGTGTGTGTGTATACATATATATGTATGTATGTATGTAATTTTCTAGAATTGCACCTAGGTGCAATTCCACATTTTTGCATTTCTACCTAGCATTTATGACACCCTAAGGCATTAATGAAAAAAATACCATGAGTCAAAATTTCACAATTCTGTCTCCATCTAGACTTGTAGTAGGGAAATAGAAGTCTGATGACATGTTTCCTAAAAATATAGACATCAGACACTTACGTAGCGTGCTAGCATCCTCGCAGTTTTTCGAGTTTGAAATGGGGAATCTGAAATCCTGACTCTTTTGACACGTGTCCTAGCAGTTGGGTTTCAGATGAAATGACTCTTTTCCACCCTTTCATGCATTAAAAAGCCCTTTCCTGCTCTTGTTTGGGGTTGGAAGTCATTCATTCAAGCTCTCTTGTTATTTGCTCCAGTCTTGAGTTCCCTTCATCTTTGATAGTAACACTCTCATAAGTGAAGCCATGCCAGACTGAGGCTCCTCCAGTAGCAACAAATCTCAACCAAGCACTCAACGGTGTGTTTGTGTTCTCTAGAGAGGGCCTTAACCCATGGGTAACACTCTCTCTCTTTCAATTTCCTTCCTTATTTGCTCATTTACTATCTTGTGGTGCTTTTCTACTCCTGAGCAATTTTCTCTTTCACCACATGATTTGTCTAATTCATTTACACTCCTTTCCAACTTGGTTTTCTATGGATGTGGGAACACCAAAATGGGATATAACTGAGCCAGGCCCCTATACATCCACCCAACATTTCCCCCCTTGTTCTTCTATGTGTAGGTGCAAAGAGGATCTTGCAGTGAAGACTTGAACACCTTACAAAAGGTAAGCTCCCTCCAAAGCCCCTTGTTCTTGTTATAGTTTTTTGGCTTCATGTTCATTTATTTCGCTCAGTACATTCCAAACATGAATTAGAAGTGAAACTTGGTTTTTTCCACTTGAGCTCCTGAGCCCTCTATTTCTTAGGATTCCAGAGTGCCTTTTAGGTGACAGTGTACCATGTTGGCATCCTAAAACTACACTGAGTTGTCTTTCAGCTGAGAGCTTGCTCATCTAAGGAAAAAATTTTAGGGTTTCACTCTCTCAGAATCTGAAATAACTTTCTCTGAAACATAACTTAAGGTATACTCTTCTTATATTTTCATCGACTTGCTTATGTTGGGGTGTATAAGGGTAGTTCATTCCTTTGTGATCTCTTGAGAATAAAGCAAAACATGTCTAGTGAATCCCTCTTATATCACATTTTGGTGAGCTTGACGTGAACACATTATATCTATTTTCATGATGTCTCATGTTTATGATAAACCCTTTTCTAAAGAAGATTTCAATATGTTGGAAGTCACTCTAGATAATTTCTTAGAAGTGCTCTTCCCTATCTATAAATCTTCTGAACAAACTCTCCCCTCACAATTTGAGGAGTCAATATATGTGGTTGTCGTCTTTGTGGCTCCTCCAAGCCATAAGAAACCCATCATTTACGTGACACCGGATGAACCATCCCCTAGGGAGAACTATTATGTCTATGGGATTTCATGTCGTAGCAATTCATTGGACTTATATTCAAGGTTCGTGAAATCTATAGACTGTACTTCCTATAATGTTGTTGGGCATACATACAATACAAGGAGAAATAAAAAGAACTTGGATCATCCACCTTCCATTCCCACATCAAAAACCACACAAGTTCCTATTTCTTTACCACCTTCCTAACCAAGCCTTCATCCAACACCTAAGCCTGTGATCAAAGCACCAAGTGATTACGATTTGGTCGAGAAACTTCATGTTACTTTGGCTAAGATCTCACTTTCAAACTTGCTTCAGACTACTCTCGTTTACCAAGAGATGTTGCAGGATCCTTGCAAAAGATTCTCTTGCCTACCTCCACTAGGCCTATGGATGTTAATGCATTGTTGTCTCATATTCGGGCAGATTCGCAAAATATTACGTTCCACCTGCAAGAACTCCCACCTCTAGATGTGCATAGGCAATAAAACCCCTTGATGATTATAATTAATGTTAATAATATTGGTATTGTGTGTACTCTCGTTGAAACTACTTTAGCTCTCAATGTTTGCAGTATGGACCTATTGCCTAAAATTAAATTTGATTCATCTTCTTTAGTAGTCTCTTCCTTGTATATATTTGTGGGTTTGATAACATTGGCCACCAAGCTCTGGGTATGATAATACTACCTTTGAAGCTAGGTATTGTTACCTTACCTATGTTGTTCTATTTTATGCTCAACCTATTACCATACAATCTTCTCGGGAGACCCTAGATTCATGCTTTGGGTGTTGTGACTTCTACCTTACACCGTTCTTTGAAGTTTATTGCAAACAATCGGGTGGTTACGATTAAAGTAAATCCAGAAGTTGTTCACCTTTGTGAGCTAGTAGCTTTCGATCATTCTTTAGTTGTATCTACTCTCAATAATTTTATTTCAGATCCTTAATTGCTGATGCTATGGAATGTTCCTCATTGATACCCTCTATGGAAGTCGTTCCTGGAGTGAGTGTCAACAAAAATGAACCACCTAAAGAAGAAAATCCTAAGTGTCCCCCATCTTCCCCTTTTCCTACTCAATTGAATGCTTTTTTTGGTGATGATTGGGGTTCCTTGGATCTCTTCGAGTTCTTCATCATAGAATACAAGGTGAACCCCTCTATTATATAATTTCCAAGTATTATCAACACAAAGGTGGATGAAACTCATGCTCAGGAAGAGAAGTATGTTCCTGTTCAGGAAACCACTCCTTCCTCTTCCCAGGAGAGTAATCTCACTCCTGCAAAGGAGTTTATGTTTTCAAACTTGTTAAAGAAGGTGGAAGTGCTCCCGAAGAGACATTCAACATCCATTGGTGGAATGAGACACTCTACATGGAGCTGCCACCTCCTGAAGTTCTACAAACTTGTTATGGGTTTGGATATGAACTTGCCTCTTGATATGGCTATGGATAGAAAGGCCTAGGCTATATCAAGAAAGGAATTCAAGTCTTTATCAAGTTTAATCAATGAAAGAACTATCTAGGTTTTGGATGCTCTATTGAATAGTCTAAGCAAAAACCTTGGTGGAGTGTTAATATGATTTCAACCAATCCATTAAGCTTGGTTCATCCTGAGTTGATAGAAGAAAGGGGGCATTCTGAGAGAGTCCATTTAGATGTCTTCTCTTTAGAAAAAGCATTAGGAGAATTTCTAGGTGCCTATTCCCCACTGCCTCCTTATCACCACAAGAAATGATTCCCGTATCACTTGCACAAACAAGCATACTTTGGAGAATCTATTTTGAGTGTTGACAAGGATGACCCTCTATCTAATGTTAGTGATGATGATCCAATATATCATCCCGAAGACTATAGTTCTATCCTAAGAAGTGGATACTATTGAAGTTTCTATGGATTCTAAATCTTCAAAAAGGTAATCAAGATTGGGAAGTGTCTCTCTTCGGAAGAAGTAAATGAACACTCCAATTTTGCATTCTCATCCTGATATCTTTTCTTGGATCTATGAGGATATACCTAGTATTGATGAGTCTATATTTGTTCACAATATCATCCTATGTCTTGACACCAAGCAGGTTTAGAAAAAAATATGAAAGATCAATCCCAAGAGAACGTTAATGGTCAAGACTAAGATAGAGAAGCTATTGAAAGCAAACTTCATCCATCTGATTGACTACTCCCCTTGAAATTTGAATGTTTTCCCCATTAGTAAGCCTAATGGCTGTATTCACATATGCATTGACTTTCAAGATCTTAATAAGGCTTCTCTTAAGGATGATTTTTCATTACATAATATAGATATGATTGTAGACTCGATTGTAGGCCATGCATTGTTGTCTTTTACAAATGAATTCTCGGGTTACAATCAGGTTCGTATTAACTAGGATGATCAATACAAGACAACCTTCACTACCCCTTGGTGGACGTTCTACTATGTTGTCATGCCTTTTGGTTTAAAGAATGTGGAGTGACTTACTAATGGGAAATGAACCTGATATTTCATAATTTTATTCATAAGATCTTAGAGGATTATGTTGATGACATCTTGGAAAAATTGATAACTAGTCAAGACCATGTGAAGAACCTTCATCTTATCTTCAAAAGGTTTTGAATCTACAAAATGAGACTTAATCCCCATAAAATTTTCTTATGCATAGATGTTGGCAAGCTTCTGGGGTTCATAGTCTCTCATCGAGGAATTGAAGTTGATACAAATAAGATTGATGCCATCGTTAACATGCCTCCAAGAAATATCACTGAGTTGCAAAGTTTACAAGGGAAGATTTACGAAATTCATACATTTATATCTTAGTTGGTTTATCATACCTTCCCTTTCACTCATTTATTGAAAAAGGATATTCACTTCATATGGAATGAGGAGTGTTAGAAATATTTTGACTCAATAAAAGCTTATTTGGCCAATCCTCTTGTATTGATGTCGACTATGCAAGATAGGCATTTTTTGCTTTACCTTGCTATGTCACCATATGCTTTGGTAGCTTTACTATCTCAATGTGATGACATAAGAAAAGAAAGAGTGGTCTACTACATTAGCTGCATTCTAGTTGATTACAAAACTCATTATTCATCCATGGAGAAGCAATGCCTCACTCTTGTATTCTCTACATGGAAGTTGAGACACTACATTCTCCATGCCAAAACACACGTCATAGTAAAAATAGATCTTTTGAAACATTTTTTCTCTAGCGCTAACCTTGCTAGGAGATTAGCAAAGTGGGTTATGTTGCTTTCTACATTCCATATAGAGTTTGTTACTCATAAATCAATAAAGGGTCAAACATTTGTTGATCAATTGGTTGAAACTCCTTCATCTCGCTCCTTCCTTGGGTTGGATTTGTTCCTTGAAAAAAATATTATCACAATTGACTAAAACCTTGAATGGAAAATGTATTTTGATGGATAGAGGTGTTAGACTAGTTCTAGAGTAGGTGTGGTCTTGATATACCCTAAAGGTAAACTGATCCCTCTATCCTTTCGACTAGATTTTCCTTGTACCAATAACATCATTGAGTATGCAGCCCTTATTGTTGGCTTGTGTGCCGTGATTACATTAAGAATCAAACATATTCATATACTAGGAAATTCTAAGCTTATTGTGAATTAGATTACAGGAACCTATCAAGCTAAACAAAGTAAGTTGTCCCAATACCGAGATCTTGCTTTATCCTCACTTAAGTAGTTTTCCTCTTTCACAATAGACAATGTCCCTAGGAGAGAAAATAGACATGTTGATGCCATGGAAAGCACTACTTCCTTGGTGCCTTCATAAGAGGATGCAGAAGAATACCACTTCATATGTCAGGTCCTATAAACTCCCGCGGTTTTTGATCAACCAAAATTTGAGTCTCTTGTATGTTCTCATGTAGACTCGAGAGGATGGTTTTTTAGTATCTACACCTACTTAAAGGCTAGAAACTTTCCTAATGATGTGATGAAAAAAGATCACACTTGTATATCAAAGCTTTTAGCACATCATGTCATCTTATCTGATATTCTCTATTGAAAATTCTATAACATCTTGCTTCTCAGGTGTCTCACTAAAGAGAAAATACCCCTAGCCCTTAAGGAAGCCCATTTGGGCTCTGGGGTGAAAATTTAGGTGGTAGATGCCTAGCAAGAAGGTTGATGCACATGGGATACTATTGGAAAATGATGGAACAAGATTCCTTTGATTTCATCAAAAAGTGCCTTCAATATCAACAACAAATCCATCTTATCCATGCACCTACTCAAGAGTTACAAAACCAAACCTCTATTTGGTCATTCACAAAATGGGTGTTGGATATTATTGGAAAGATATCACCTCCTTCTTCCAAGGGACATACCTTTATTATTACTGCTATGGATTACTTTACAAAATGGGTCAAAGCTATTCCACTCTGATCCACAAATGCTGAAGCTATCTATAGTTTCCTCATGAACAACATTATTTCTCATTTTGGATTGCCTGCTACACTTGTTTCTGAAAATGGTATGCCATTCAAGAATAAGGAAGTAAAGTAGTTCTTGGAGAAGTTTCATATCCAACATAGGTTTTCTACACTATATTATCTGTAGTCCAATGATCAAGCGGAAGTGTCTAACAAAACTATAGAGCTGATTCTTTGTAAAATGGTCAATAAGCATGGTAAGGATTGGAATATTCAATTAACATATGCTTTGTTGGCCTATCACACGAGTGTCCGTATAGCGACAGGAATGACACCTTACAACCTTGTGTATGGTGCCAAAGCAATATTTCCTTTGGAGTTGGAAATTCCATCCTTATAGGTTTCCCTTAAAGGTTTAATTGATGACAAAACATACTAAATTAACTGTTTGCATTAGCTAGAGATGTTCGATGAGCGCCATTTACAAGCCCTTGATCATGTTAAAGCTTATCAATGGTCGTTATCAAAACAATATAATTAAAATGTGATTCCTAGGACCTTTAAGCTAGGAGACCTCATTCTCTATGAAAACCAACGAAATGTAAATGCATCGCCTGATCAGAGAGGGAAATTCAGTCCTAACAAGTTAGGACATTACATTGTGATCTCTATATAGGGTTTAGGTGTCTATGGATTATCATATATGGATGGAACACATCTAAAAGAGCTTGTTAATGTGATGTATCTTTGTTGATACTATGCATAGTGTTCTATATGTCACTCATCTGGTGTTCTCCCTATGGAAGGGTAGTAGCACTACATATATTGACATTATTCATTAACACATTATGAATATTTTTTTTTGTTATGATATGAGCACATGTGTGTGTGTGTGTCATACATACATGTGTTTCACTATGCTATGTGTCCATACATCTCATTACATCTTGTAAGGAAATTAGATCATCATTGTATTTAATTAGCATACAACCATGTGTTTATTAAATCATGTTAGCATCTAATGTAAACATGCATCCATATGAGCATATAACATACATGAAAGTAAAAAAGAATACACACAAATAAAACCATGACATTGAAACCAATATTTCCATATATATATATATATATATATATATCCATGTATGTATCAAATGTCATGTACATGTATCAGGCCACTACTATAAAAATTAGTGGCTGCTGAATATATGTCTATACAAAAAGATTTGCAAGTGTATATGTAGGTGTATATATCTCACTATAAAAATGATATATAAAATGATGAGCCCCTATCACTACAATGCATGGCTCCTGGAGCCCTTCGACTCTATATATATATATATTTATATATCCATGTATGTATCAAATTTCATGTACATGTATCTGGCCACTACTATAAAAATTAGTGGCTGTTGAATATATGTCTATACAAAATATTTGCAAGTGTATATGTATGTGTATATATCTCACTATAAAAATGATGTATAAAATGATGAGCCCCTATCACTACGATGCATGGCTCCCGGAGCCCTTCAACTCTGGTAGCTACTTTTTTACCCTCGGGAGAGGCTGCACGGTGGTCATGGAGTGAGATTGGTGTGAGCATGATAAAGAAAAATTTTCCCACATCCCCCTAATATCTCCCTATAAGGAGGCTATAGTCATCTCTGCCCACCTTAGCTTATCTCATAGCTGTTGAACCTTTGTTGAGGTCACAATTGTCGATTGCCTATTGAGTTCATCAAGATGACTATGGAGGGCATCATGCACCTACTCGATAGTGCCAACCCTCCTCACTACTGCATCTTGCTCATTGAGTGTCATCTATAACTCACTCAGAAAATGGTCCCACTATCCCCAAATATTCATCACCTCTTCCATTAGTTCCATGATCTCCTCACCTTGCTCCTTGTAGGTCATCCTATAGATACTAACTAGAAATCCTCAAGAACTCTCCCCTAGATCAACATGTCAATGGCAACCTCTAAAATGCACTGAGCCATCAACCCAGTCCATCCCTATGCATCCTCTACAACCACAAAGAAAAATAGAGGAATCAATATCATATGAAATGTATATATATATTGTAAACATAAAAATTAAAAGCACGGAATCATAAACAATGTACTATGTATATGTACTATATATACCTAGATCCCCTGCCTACCATGTAGGATCAAGGTGAGGGGTAGTGTTAGGACCCACACTATCAATATCGGTGGCCACTCCTAGTGACACTAAGGCCACTACTATTGGAATAGAAGGAGTTGGTGGTGTTGAAGAGATAGGGGTAGCCATAGTGGAGCACGATCTCCTCTGCTACCTCAGTCTCGTTGGTGCTGCCTCCCCATTGGGCTGCTAGCACCCTCTCCATCTATCCTATGATGGTTGGGGAGGAAAATCCTCCTATGGGCTAGGGTCCCATCTCGGGGCACCCTCGCCGAACACAGGAGCAAGATGATGCCTCTCCCACCACTACACAAAATCATCAACTACCCTGACATTATCCATGGCCACTATGGGTGGTAGATCCTAATCGGGCTCATCATCATTAAAGGATTGATATCAGTAATAGTAGGGTTAGGGAAATCCTTGACACTCAGTGCACTCCTGTAATCCCTAGTATAGGTAGGCACATATGGCAGAATAGTTTTGGGATGGCCATGTTGTCGCATGACTTGACTCCAATAATAAGGTAATATGATATAATCCATGTGGCCTATCAAAAAATTGTACCTACCATCATCCACCCATTGAAAAAATCAGTAGGGTCTCCACCAAACGTCATCCACCGCAACAGTGTCAAACTATAGCCACCAAAACTATAAGTTGTAGATTCTCTAGTAGCCCATCATATCATACAAGTGGGCTATAGGGATCTAATATGTCTATCACTGGGGAAAACTAACTGGCCAGGTGCACATGATGTGGGACACCTACAAAAGTGTGCATGTAGTAAGGATACAATACTCATAATGCACATACCAGCCTAGCTCCTAGTAGAGGTGCACCAACATGTTGTACGCCTAGGAAAAAATAGTACAATGTTTAACCATATCTCTAAAAGTGTAGATGAGGCCCCCATGCAGGTACGAGCTTTGCCCATATATCATGATCTAGAAAACCATGATCACAGCCATATCTAAATGCAGCAATGGTGTAGTGGTCCTCACTTGATCATACTAGTGCATGTAAATGTGGCTTGTGTTCTTGTCGCAATTTGTCCTCCCTGAGTAGTAGATGATGCCCTCCCTCTACTCCCGAGCTGATTGTGTATTGTCTAGAGCCACTTGTCATCTGCAGATGGGTAGCTCAAGGATTTGATAGACATCCTTGAGCGTGATGGTCATCCCCCCACATGGAAGCTGAAAAGATGACATGGTGGTGTCGCACCGCTCCATCAAGGTTGTAAGCATCCTCTCATGATACCTCATCTCTAGCATGGTGAATACATGCCAGAGACCAACCTGCTCAAGGTGTGTGACCTCATGATTTGATAGATGGTCCCTCTACTCATGAACAGGTTAGAATGTTCACCCTCCTGGATTCTCTTGAATCTCTAGGTACTCCTGCAAAAAGTGAAAAAAATCTAAGTCAAAACACCAAATTTCATTATGAATGCAAACAATTACTCAAGACCTATGCGTACCATGCAGACATTTGTGCACTGTGCATGCATCCTCAACTGCCATAGCTACCTTGAAGATGCCAGCGCATCCCTAAGATGACAACATGAAGTCAGGACCTAGGCATAGATGCTAGATGACAACAAATATTCTAGACAAGGGCACTCAAAAAAGATGCTTAAGCATCTTGCCGCCTAGAAAAGTGCTAAAAATGAGTCCAAATAAACAAAGAATGAGGCTTAGAGGCCTACTTGGTCCACTCATGACCCTGGACGATATCTTGATGTAGCTACTCCAACCTTGGTGCCTCATACTCCCTCCTGTTAGGTATTTTGTTGACTTTTCTCTCACAAAAGTCAACAATTTTCTTGTTGTGAATAGTGAAAACACTAACTCATTTGACTGCAAAATCTGACGAAACTGTCCAACAAAATATGTATAATTTGATGTATCGTCGGGTGCTTGGAAAATTTGATGTCTAATTTTCAATTTTTTGAAAGTTTATCCCCGATGTTTGTCAAAATTTTGATGAACCTGGGGTTCGTTGAAATGTCGGCTATCATTTTCGTTGAATTTTTGACAAATATGAAAAATAGAAAAAAATCAAATTGTGGCCGACATAAAGAAAATTGAGTTCACGCCTGATTTATTGCGACTGTGTTTTGCTCTACTTGAGACAGCTTGTGGAGAACTAAGGACGATTTTCATGGGAAAAATCAGAAAAAATTCAAGATATCGCCAGGTTGAGGGTAGTTATTGTCTTTTTGCAGAATTTGGTTGTGAAGTCAGATTTGTAGTTCTAGGTTTGAAAATCATATTTTAAAGCAACATCTCATCAGATTTCATTTTTAGAGGTTTAGGGTTTTGAGAATTTCATGTCCAGATTTTGTTGTGTGGAATCACCATAAGATCACAACCAAGGAACAAATTCTTGTGATTGTAATTATGTGATCCATAACTCTATTGGTCATGTGGCACAGTTGTGCTATAAAAAATACAGGATGCATTCATGTGTGACCCAAGTTTAATGTGGCTATGTTGTGATAGAAATGGAGGCACTTATATAATGTAGTTAATTCAAGTTGTATAATGTAGGTGTCAATCATCATTGGGTGCATTCAAGTTGTCTCAAGTTTAACAGGTTAGGATGTAATTATAGCATGACCAAAGAGTGATTACCTCTTGCTGCAATAAAGATCCTATAACTCTGGTTGCTATGCAGAGTGGTTGTGTTATATCAATTATGTAGTGCATTCAAGAACAACCCATGTTTAATGGGCTATTCTAGAGAGTGATCAAGATTTTCTAAACCTTATGAATGTTACTTGACATATATTTGCATAATCTCAAATTCCTTCAGAGGCTTTTGAAGTATCAATGTATCCTATATAGGGTTTAGAATGATTTCCTTTAAATAAATAAATAAATAAATGATGTATTTCCTTGTAATTAGATAATGTGGAGATCTCCTAAATCTGCCCCAGCACACTATCCTCTTTGGCACTATATTCATTACTCCAGCTACTAGGGTTTTGTATGTGACATCTTTAATATCTTCATGACCGTGGCTTTTAAATAGATCTCAGTCTTTGCTTTAATCCTTTTCATGGTAACCATTGAGTTCCATAATCCACCTTCAATCTCTTCTAAGAATGGTGTCTTAAGCTAGACTGCATAGTATGCATATAAAGCAAGTCCTTCATACCTGCCATTGTTCCAAACCACCACTCACTGACTTGCTTAAAATGTTACCTCCATAAGCACAATAGCATGTTTTAAAATCATGGTTTCCAGTGATTGACCATTAAGGTCACCACTTTCATTATGAAGATACAATGAGATTTTTGTCTTCAAACTAAAGGCATTATGCAAGATAACATTGTGAATTGTTTGTTGTGTATGATTTGGTTTTCTTGTACATTTATTGCTTTGCTAACTTCCTTTAAGACTGGGTATTGCACCCTCAGCTGTAATCTCAAACAGCTCACTCACTATCACTTGAAGATTCCTTTCATGAGCATCCTTCTATAAAATCAAACTATGCCCTATAGACTGCCTACTTACTGGGGACTCATTGTTTCATGGTATTGTAGTTCTTAAGATCCTTCAACCTTATTGACACTACTTCACAGTCCACAAGGTATTATTCACTATTCTCCCATCTTTGATGAGTCTCAAAACACTACTCAAACATGCAATCCACTACCTCCATTATACATTAATGGATAAGAAGAAACATTGAACCTATGATTACCACTACTACTTCATTTGGATAGTCATTCCCTGATTGCATTTGCCTTGTCTAACGCTACCAAAAGCATTTGAAAAACCCTTAAGGTCAGCAAGGGGCTAAGGAAATTCACTATTAAAATCTCCACTTTACTATGCAAGGTTTGAGCTTTATTATCTTGTCACTACTTAGCCTCTTTTTGACTGTCACATCTCAAGTGACTATCATTCTTCTTACCGTAGATTGCATTTACAAATGTCACTAAGCTACATAGTGTGCTTGTTATTGGCTACAATCTTTAGATTGCAAGATTTTGTTATTACCTACAATGTCTCAATCTTTCTGGTATTGCAACCTCACTAATCCTCTATAGTTATTTTTTATTTTTCTACGGAGGCCTAGGGTTTGTACCCTAATCATGCTCTTACCAATGTTTTTGTTGTTGTTTATTAGGGCTCTCTCAATGTTGAGGGCCCTAGGGATAAGCTCGTCATAAGAAGTGACACATTGCACCTTTAACTAAAAGGATAAATCTGTATTGACATTACCAATGATGATTCTGACTTGTTGCTCCTTAGGAATGGGTCACTTGCTCTTACTAGCTCACTACCTCCATTAATTACAGGACATAATAACCCGACCAAAATAACCCTAGACAGAATAACCTGGTCACAATAACCCAGGGACAAAATAACCTAGGGTCATAATAACCCAAGCCAAAATAACCCATAGTCAGAATAACCCATGGACAAAATATCCCCGTAAGAATATAGAAAAAGGAAAACAAAATTTATAAATTACATGTATGTTGCTAAAAAAACTTTATTATTCAATATTTCAATTAAAGTGTCAAATTATGAGCGATGCCTGTTATATAATCTAAAATGTTATGGTTGTCAAAACCATCAACCAATCTTTTTATTCTTTCTTTGAGTTCACTGTATTTTTTCATACTTGGTTGCCCAGTGTATCCAGCCATATATTTCTCTATTCTATTCTCTTGGAGACTATGTTCTTTTTTCACTGCTTTGATGAATTTCCAGACTAAGTTGTGCAATGCTTGAAGCAATTCACTAAATCCTTTGTGTCATCCCTCAATAGTATTATTGGTTATGTGAAGATCATCTTGAGTAGCTGAATAACAATTCCACATTGTGATTGGAGACTTGGGTGATCGCCTGTTGCCTCTTCTAGTTAGTCTGCCAATCCATGTGTCTTCAAAATAATCAACTTATTCCCATGAAATTGCTTTTATTTTTTAATTATTTATCATTTTATAGGTTATTTAAGCATATTAAAGGTGTTTTAAGGCTATTTTAGGGGTATATAATGGATATATGGTTTTAGAATGACCTAAATAGCCTCTATGATGCCTCACAATCATATTTATAATTTATTTTATGTCATTTCTAGTTTACTAGCTTGATCTAAAATGACCTTAGGTTATTTTGTCCATGGGTTATTTTGACCACGGGTTATTCTGTCCATGGGTTATTATGACCCTAGGTTATTTTTTCCTTGGGTTATTTTGGTTAGGTTATTTTGTCTAGTGTTATTTTGGCCAGGTTATTATGTCTTGCTACCCCTCCATCGTTGTAGGAAGTTTGCGATCAAGTTCAATATTCTGATTTTAGGAGTATTAATGGTTGGAAATCATATTAAAATCAAAATTTAATAAGTTTTGGAATTAGCATTTTAAAGTGTTTTTTAGGGTCATTAACTTTAGACTATCTTCTTTTTTGCAGGGGTGGTTACATGCCAAATTTTTTGGTGTAAAATATCAGAATTATTAGATTATGGGCTAGATTGAAAAGAAAGGGTGATGGGAAATTTTATTGTCCTTGCAATAATTGCAAGGGCTTAAAGATGAGATGACTTTTAATCACAACAGCTGAGAAACATTGTAGGCAGCACAGTCACGTTGAAGGGGGGCATGGTTATCGTCCATTGGTAAGTTGTTCATTATATGTGTTTATATTGATTGAATTTATAAATGTTTATTTCGTTTTAACATTTTATATATATATAATCACTTGATTATGATCATGGTTTATTTGTGTCTATCATTATTATAAAGTTGGGGCACCCTAGGGCAGATGATATGGATTATCATGGCCCAGAGAATGTGGTTTTGCAAATAGAAAAACATGGAGTTGTGAATATCAAAGATGAAGTTAATGATCCTATGGAAGAAGATGATCATGCACCAGAAAACACAGTTGAAGATGATGGTATGAATACATTGATCCATGACACATTTAGTGGTAGAGCTGATCATGATGATCAAGATGACTTTGATGATGTTCATGATTTACCTGTACTTGAGAAGGCATACAAGCCCCTTTATGAAGGCTCCCAAACAACTCTTCTTTGTGTTGTATTTTTGTTGTTGAACTTGAAGGTTATGAATGGTTTATCAAACATAGCAATCTCACGATGTTAAGGTATGTCATATATGTCATCTTTTTTCATCTATTTTAATTGTTGTTAGTTCATCACTAGTAAATAAAGGATGAAATATGTACCATTAATATTCTTTAATTATATAAATAAATTATTTTTTGTTGTAGATTGATTGGTGAATTTTTGTTACCACCATCAAATATTTTACCTCGCTCATACTGAGATTTATGTGTCATTATGAAAGATATTGAAATGGAGTATCAAGCAATAGATGCATGCCCCAATGATCATATTATATATCATAAACAACAAGAATTTGCAATAGAATGCCCAGAATTTCATATCAGTAGATGTCGAACAAATCAACTAACAAAAAAGGTGCCTCGCAAGGTTCTTAGTTATATTCCCATTATTCCATGTTTGCAATGATTATTTAGGTGCGAAAGCTTAGCACAGTTTATGGATTACCATGCACAGAATAGAAGTGGAGATGACATTCTTTGAATGCCTACAGATGGTTTTTCATTTAGGGACATGGAGGAAAAATGGCCACACTTTAAAGAAGAGCCTCGTAATCTTAGGCTTTTATTGGGAGCGGATGATGTCAATCCATTTGGAGAGTTGAGATCTATTTAATCAGTGTGGCCTATTTTTTTTATCAACAATAACATTCCTCCATGGATGTCAATAAAGAGGGAGCACATAATGTTGTCAATGATTGTTCTAGGTATTTGTTTACATCAATTTTATTTAACGTAGTAGCATCTCGTTTGTCTTATTTTTTGCATAATGACATATTTTTTTCATTCAATAGTCATGTACATTAATTTATATATATTGCAGTAAAATGGTTATAATAATTATGTAATGTTTATGTTCATTCAACTAAGTAAGTACCAAGTTAAAGATATGAATGTATATATCGAGCCTCTTATCGATGAGTTACTAAAGTTATGGAATGGCATCACTATGTATGATGTCTCTAGACTAATAGGAAAAAGACAATTTCAATTCCATGCAATGTTTGTATGGACAATTCATGATGCCCCAAGGCTAACACATTTTTGTGGTATGTTATAATGTTCGACTACACTTTAACAATATTTAATTTAATGAAGCAGATATCATGCATGTTTTTAAAATAATCTATTCATTATATATAATTAAAAAAATTGACATATTTAATCCAATTATATATCATCTTGCAGGTCTTCAAACAAAGGGAAAATTTGCATGTCAAATTTGTGGTCCAAAAATAAAATCTCATCATTCAACAAGTTTAGGAAAGAAAGTGTTTGATGAGTATAGGCACTTCCTCCATAGAAATCATAAGTATTGAACTACTGAAAAACATATTTTCAATGGGAAAGAGGAGACTACATCAAAACCACAAAGAATGACACCTTGCCTATGGAATTTGGAATATAATAGAATTAATCGTCAACGTTATACATAAGATCAAATTGTTTATCTATCATATATCATATGTTTTGAATTTATATTTTTATATTATGTTGTGTTTACTCATGTTGTAATTGAAAATGATTGTCATTGTTAATTTGTTTAACTTATATGTTTTATGAAGGTGGTCAAGGCATTAATGGCTGGCTTCCACAAGGATTGAAAAGTTATCCCAGACAATTTAGTAGGTTTCCCTACTATGAGTAGCTATAAATTGTGCATTTGTTTGATACAATGCATATCGGAAAGAATATAACAGAAATGTTATGGAAAATATTGGGTGGAAGGCATGACAAAGAAAAAATTGTCAAAATTTGTAGTGACATTCAGGAAGCCAATCATGCAATGAAAAATGTCATTCAATTAAATAGCGATGGAGACCAAATTAATATAAGTGCCCTTCCTTGGTTATTAACAGAGCAGCAATGCAATGCTATAAAAGAATTCATACAAAAAATTTGATTTCCTACAGGATTTGTTGCAAACATAAACAATATAATAACAAAGAAAGGTGAATTTGGGTCAAGGATGAAAACGCATGATTGGCATACCTTCATTAAGGTAATTATTCTAGTATATTACATACACTTGTATAATGCATGTACTTTTTAGTGTATTGTGTTTACTACTTTTGGAAAAATAATGAAAAGATCATTTTATAATTGTTGCGGTACGTTCTACCTCTATCTCTCCTAGACAACTTTGACAACAATGTCAAGCAAGTTATATATGATCTTGGAAAATACATGAGTTAAGTAGAGAGATTTGTTCAATTCGTTGTATACATCTTATAATTGCCATTTGTTTTACTTGTTAGGTAATATATTGTATATTTATGTTAAATCTCATTAATATATTTGTGCCTTGAATCAATTGTAGATGACTGTCATCTAAAGAAATCCATAAAGAAGATATAAATTATTGGAAGAGAAAAATTCCTCGTCTAATGTGTGAAATGCAAAAGTGTCTACCTTCAACATTTTTCAATGCACAAGAACACTACCTCATACACCAAGTTGAGGAGATTGAATTGTGTGGACCTATACACACAAGGTCAATGTGGATGGTTGAGAGGCATTTGAAATTTTTGAAGGCTTTGGTTAGACAAAGAGCACATCCTGAGGGTTCTATGGTAGAGGGATATATGGTATACCAAACCATGGTGTACATTAGTGAATATCTTCCTAAGTTTGTAGCAAAGATCCATGTAGATCGCATTTGGGATCCCAACTCCATTAACAAATTCAAAGGGGAGTATGTGATGGGGAAAGGTAGATTGAGGAAAGTGAGAGGTAATTATAAAATGGTCATGGAGATTAATTGGAATACATTTAACATATGGTTTGTATGTATATTGTACTTATTTAAGTTTTAATATTCAATATACATCAATTATAAATTAAGGTGGTATAGTGTGGTATTTAATTAATTATACGCTGTTTGTGAATTTCAATTTTTTTGATACAATTGGGATGCACTACATTTGTACGTCACCAAAAATATTGATTGGATGATAGTATGGATTGAACGATGTCAACAATCTGGTCACGCATTAACATGGGAAGGTGTGGCTTCATTAGTTAAAGAAGCTGACCGTAATGGAGATTCTAATGTTACACAAAGGGAAATTGATTTAGCATATAGTTTAAGAGATAAACAGGTACGTATAAATATATTAATCACCCATATTATTTAATTATTTTCAAGTATATTGATGTATATATATGTTGAGATTGTTTTCTTTGCATACATTCGGCCAAGAATAAATATGTTTATCAACTGACAATATTGTAATAATTTTTATATGTTTGAAATATTGCAGGTGAAACACCACAAGGCTATGTGGTGCAATGGTCATAAATTTTAAATCAAAATGTTGGATGACATGAAGAAAACTTCTGATTTTGGTATAACTGCAGTCTTTTAGGTGACTAATGTTTCATCTAGAAGCGACATACATCCAGAAGTCTCAGAAAATCGATGCTATGGGATTTTGGATGAGATACTTGAGTGTGACTTTAAGTCCTTCAGATTAATTATGTTCGTTGTCCTATGGTACAGGATATGATTGAATGAAAATGATCCTGAGAGAACTATTATTGAACATGATAATGGATTTACCATGGTTAATACAAGGTTGATCGAACGAGCTGGAAATGAGCCCTCTGTTCTTCCAAGCCAATGTGAGCAGGTATTTTACTTAGAGGTTCTAGGTAAATTGGGTTGGTCATTTGTTGTTAGACATGATCCAAGATGAAGGCCAATAAATTATAATGTGGTGGAAGAAGAAGATACCAAAGAACTAGAAGATGATGTAGATGATGATCAGGATCAACAATTAGTTGATGATGTCCCTGGCGAAGATGTCAAAGAGGAGCAACTAGATCATGATGATGTAGGAGTTAATGTTCATGAAGATGATATCCATGTGGATGATGACATTACTAAAACTAATATTGATGATGATGATGATGATATGACCAATCCTTACAATGTCAAATCTGGATTGGATGATCATACAGACAAAGAGTTGGATGAAGTAGAAGATCAATGACATTGAAATGTATAACTTATGTGATTATCTTATCTATTTGATATTAATTTCTTGATAGAATTATATTTGACTTATCATGTGGTTACATAATGAATTCATGATGTTTTTAATTTTTATGCAATTACATAATTAATTTAATGATGTACTTTTTAATGTTTGAAAGGTCAAAAAATTAAAACATTCCAATGGTGATGTTAACAACCTTGAAATTAGTGTGTTTTATGTTTCATGTGATCATAAAATATTAAAAAGTCATTTGTATGTTGGTTCTTTTTACAATATAACCAGGTTTGTCTTCTAATCTACCTATGGAATTGCCAATTGCAATTGAAGGCAGCTCGAAGGACATGGACCAACTGACGAGGACTTTAAAAGCCTCTTACACTTTGGGCTATACAAGACCCAAGAGGGTGATCCCTTAATGTGTTTACAACCTCTGCACCATTATTATAAACAACATTAACAGTAGCATATGATCTCACTTAATAGCTCAACATGATAAGATAATATCAACTAGAATTGGATGTTCATAGACAATATCAACTATCTAGAGCATGAGATAACTAAACACAATCCATTGTATAAGATAGTCAATGATTTGCAATTTGTAGCAAGCTCTAGGAAAAGACAAACAAATAGTGAACTACACTAATAATTACAACTTAGATCAGTGCCATATATCCATTTCAGGAGTTAAATTCATAAGCATCTAGAGGTTTATAATAGATTTAATACATCACATATAAGATCCCTGACAATATTGCATTACAATTTCATCAGTATGCATTCTAACCGAGTACTACTTATCAAATCCTTATACAACACATATCCGCCTATAATCCCATTCAAGCATTTTGATTAATTCCTTGAATTAAAGCTAAAATAGAATCATACACAGCACAATAGTGAGATGGATAAAACAACCCTTAGTTATTTCATTCAAAGTTCAGATATGCATGTACAATGGAGAGACATGAGCTCAAATTTTTATTTCAACTCAAATGCTAGTATTGTTATACAACATTAAATCTCTATGAACTCAAAACCTATAACAAAATGACTCAAAACCTAAATTGCATTTCTTTAAAACCATCAGACTTTACAATTCACTCTGCAACTTCACCTAGACTCAACAAAAATTATCTAACTTGCTAACCCATACTTTTGGCCTTGAATTCCTTCTTATAGAAAATGAAGGAGCAAACAAGCACCGAGCCAGAAAGTACACCTGTCACCAGTCAATTGGAGCACCTAGTGATATTCCAAAATTTGTTACAACAGCCACCACCTTGAAAAATATTCTTGTTCATCATATCAGCTGAGGAATGTTGATGCAAAAAACCACAAGAAAACCACACCGAGAAAGCTGTCAACACAAAACTAGAACCATTGCAACCGCAACATCTGATTTGCCACCTATTAGTAGTTCACTCCTTTTACTCCTCCTCAGTCAAATATTTAGTTACCCAATTTTGGTACACATCATCAATTGGCTAGTCAAAATTAATTAACTCATCCACCTTGGTATTATCAGGTGTGTATTTTACCACTACCTAATTTGCATCCCTTTCAAAAGATTCCAAAAATGATCTGGTACTAATGATTTTGTCCATACAGCTCACCAACTAATCATAGTCTAAGTCATTACAAATTGAATTGATTTGATGACTGATGGCCTCGCTTACTTGAGCCTGCCTTTGTTGAAATGACCTAATTTTCCCCTGCTCATCAATTATACCAGGTAATAATGTGTTACCCCAATCATTGAAATTCTTCACCAGCTCCCTAATCTTCCCACTCAAGTCATTTGGTAAGGTCTGAAAACCTTGCAATGATTTTACTAACACATGAGTAGGCTTTAATAATTGGGGCCTATTATTTATATCAAACCTTGAGGCCTTATACATGATATCCAGATCACTAGCCCTAGGGATCCAATTTTCAATTATCGGTATTGCTACTTCCTGATCCCTATCAATATTATTTATTGTTGCTAACAACAAAGAATATAAAGAATGTATAGATATCAATTTGCTATCAACCTTTTCATTTAAATGCCTCAAAATAGTAGTAACGATTTCCTTTTCCTTTAAGAGAGATCCCTCCTCACTTTTGTTTAATGATGCATGTAATTTATCAATTTTGTGCAAGAGCTACTTCTTTGTAGGATTGATAGAGTACTCTATTTCTTCTTCAGCTTCGTCTAAAGAAAGAGTGAGGACAAGATTCTGACTAGTAGATCTTGGTGTGGAAACAATTGGAGAAGTAGGAGGTACTGACCCTGTTGTGGAAGGTAATGTACTAGTTCCTAGAGCACTTGATGTCTCCTCAATCTGCTTATACCTAAACCTCTCCACTTCAAGTTTGAACTCAATATTTTTCGGATGCATCTTGTTGTACTCCTCAATCAAAAGGTTATATTTTTCCATTAAGTTCTTCCTTTCAGCTTCCTTCCTTTCAGCAATCTTTTGGGTCAATTTGGCCACATTCATAGTCAAATTATTGGCCTCAGTGGTTGAGGTCTCTGAATCTCTCTTTATTATCAATCCTCCCTTGAAATTTAGATTAATATCAGAAACATCTAGTTTTCTCCCTTGTGGGGCCAATGCCCAAATTGCCAAAGTTTCATATTCCTCACTGAAAGTAGAGTTTTGTAATTGTGCATTGACCTCTTCTTCAGAGTCTTGAAAGGGATTCTTAGACTTCATAATAGCATTAAAGGCTATTGCATCTGCAATGTCCCATTCAAGTAGAATTAATACACTAGCTTGACTCACCTGTTTTCTTCCTTCTTCAAGAGTGATGTTCTTGAATTCTTCCATTAATTCAGCTTTTACCTCCTTGTCATTCTCCTGGTCTGACCTGTCAGGCCTTAGTTATCTTCTCTACCTACATTTATCTCGATACTCTTCAAACTTCATCCTCCATACCAATTGCAAGAATACAAGAGTTTTTACAGATGTATTGTCATCTAGAAACTCCTTGCATGCATCCATTCTTGTATCTTGTACAGTTTTACCTTTCATAGCTAAATCAGATAAAACTAATTCAGCTGGCCTAGGAGGGGAAGGCATACCAACTTCCATGTCTTGATGAGTAACAATAATCTCATCTATCAGATACTCCTCTGGTTGATAAATTCTTTGCCTCTTAGGGCTTGGCTCAGATGGTGGTGATGAGGGATTGTCTTTTGATGATGATTTTAAATCAATAATTTTGATTGCCCCAGGCACTTTGAATTTCGGATTTGGTTGTGGAGGCACTTTCATAATCTATTTTCCTTTTATGACTTCTTCATCACTACTACTATCCTTTTTCCTCCTGTAAATGGGCCACCTTTTTGTAGGTTGGTATGCTAGACTTGTTTCAATTGGTCTGGCACCTTGCTCTTGTACACCCAGACTCAATTCTAAATTTACCTTTTTTGTCCTCAATGTGCCCATAATTTCCTTGAAATTTCACATCAAAAAATTAATTTTCTTATGGTGGGGACTGAACTCTAACAGTGGATCATATTTTAGATCCATTTTGTGCACAACATCTAGTAGATTACCATAAGCTATCCATTTCTCCTTGTTCAATTCCTATCTATTCAAATCAAATTCATTTCTTTAATCAATTTTTTAGGGAAATTGAACTCATGCACAAGTTTTCTAACTTTTATTCTTTGTCTAAAAAGAGCAAAGAAACCCTCAGAATCATGCTACCCCTTTGGTCCACACCTCAAATGGTAATTATTAAAGAAATTATCAAAATGCATCTAGCCTCCCTTTGAAAATACAAAATCAGACACCATTGCATAATCTAGGAAAAATGTTCCCTTACCCCTTCTAGTGAGATTTTCCTCATGAGTATAACCTATCTACCACATAACTTCTGCAAATCTCACTCTTTGTGGCTTATTGTATGGCATTATATGAGGGGCTCGCTGAAAACCATATACTCTCAAGACAATGCTGATTGGGTATGGGATAATGTCACCCTAGTTATGGTAAACCTTCAATTCTGGCTTCCTCTTCTTTGGCCTAAGGAAATCATGTAATTCCTTAGGGATCCTAGGTATATTCACCATTAATCTAGCCCTTAATATGGAAGCAAAACAATTATCAAATTGTACATAACTAGTTCTTTCTTTATTACAAGATAAATCTATAGCCCATATCTATACTGGCAATATTTCTCCATCAACTGATTGCCTTAATTTCATCCTCTCATAGAAAAAGTTAGCATTATTAAACAAAAACATATGCATTAGCATATAATACCAAAATAATTGAGTGTCGGTATCATTGTTTTATAGCTTTGACAGCCCTTCATGCATCCTCTCAGCCAAGAAAGAAGTGAAGTCATAGGTCATAAAGAAGTTAGGGTGTTGTATTTGCACCCCCATGAACATATAAGCAATGGGCATTACCATACCAGGAATGAAACCCAAAATCTGACATAAAGAATAGAAAGTGGTCAGGAAGTGGTTTGTAAAACAATTAAATTTAAAAGGTTCTTGGTCACTGGGGCTGATATGAAATTTTGAACCTCCTTCCCTAGCCAGATGAGGTGGAAGCAAGCTTGCTCTAAAAAAAGTTTTCAGCTTTGATACTCCTGCTTCATTTCCTCAAGGTTGATAGGAACCAAGTCTTCTCTTGGTTCAGTCAAGTCAAAAATATGTTGGACCTCTTCTCTGTTAATGCTCAATAGAACCTTTGCTTCATTGTCCCTGATTATCCATGTAACAAGGTCATATCTTGCAGCCACTACCCTAAACAGGTCTACATCAAGGAATACATTTGGTACCACCAGCTTCCCCATATCATAAGTCTATCCATTTGAAAAAGAGTGAGGCAAATTCCTCTGTCTATATCACAATCTGAATAATTCCAAGCTAGTGAGGGGAACCTTAGTATTAGCAATGTTGGAGCAATTATACACTAACCCTTCCCCCAAGATTTTCCCTTGCATTAGGACCAATCCCTTCCTCCTATCATTCGTTGACAAGGGAAATTGATCTAGGAAATCATCATATAGGTTTCGTTTCAAATATTCAATCTGGCCAGAATTTTGCTTGGGTGGTGCCATCTCAGACAAACTAGGGCTTCTTTACAATGTTATAATTCAGATAGCTAGGACTAACCAGAGATAGAAAATTATAGGAGAAAACACTATAATTTCTCACAACTATAATTAAACAATAGCCCTAACACATTCATCAACAAGCCATAGCACATCCAACTAATCCTTTCCCAAATTCAAATGCAAAATGACTAGGACGCACAGAAAATAAACTCACGACTCAGTTTGCAGAACTCCCAAATTCTGGCTGTAGAAACTCACAATTCTACCTTCGACTCTGAAACTACTCCGCGAAATAGTTGAATGCTTTGTGATACAGACCAAGTAGGAAAATTGATTTTGTTGTTGATCAAATCACACCAGCAAGTGTCTCATCTGCCATTAAAGCTCAATTTCACGCTGCACAAACGATTCCAACCATATTTGATGTAGATTTAAATTTGAGTCGTCGATTCTTCAACTTGATCAAATCATCAATGACCACCTTCAAAAAAAGCTAAAACAATTGGAAAAATGATGATAAGGGGCCCACCTTACCATACACTATGAAGGAAGTCCATGTGGCGGTTTCCCGTGATATCGCAATCCTGAAAATTCTAATCGTGCAATGGTGGGTAACCATTGATCCTGAGCATCAATGATCTTGTTCCTTTAACATAGTCGCTAGCCATGTTGTTAACCTTCGAGCAGCTTTTCCAATGAGATTATAACATATTCGTCGATTTAGAACATGTGCGTCTCGAGAAAACTTTAGTAATTTGCCCCTTAATACATTTAAAGCCGGCTAGTATTTCCTTTACTCTTTAGGCTTCATTGGATGAGACACATGGCACCTGCCTGTGATTTCACAATCAACCCAAGCACCATCGCGGGATGGCAAGGAATGGATCAAATCAAATGGCAGTTGGTCAGCGATAGCGCAAATTTAATCCTTTGGATAAGACACGTGGAGCCCGCCCGTGATTTCACGATCCTTCAATTCCCGATCACGGGATGGCGGGCACCATTGATAACTGCAGGAAATAGATCAACGGCAGCACTAAATCAACCCTTGCAAAATAAAACATTCATTAAAAGGGGAAGTGGGAATTACTAGGAAAATGAAAAATAACAACAAATTTTTTTTTCTAAAAGATGAAACACAGGGCCAACCGAGACTTAGGAAATAAAACCCTGCGGAGGAAATAAAGTATTAAAATCAAAGTTGGGTTTTAATTTTAATTCAGTGACGTAAGCCTAAGTCATTAACCCCAATGGTCAAATCACCGATGGATTAGACAAAGCCTTTCATTAAATACTAACTGTGTAATGTGTAGGTTTTTTAGATTTGAAGATATGGGAGATGATCTCGATCATACCCCACCAACTCGCAAACCTAAGGTGTCACCCTGTTATTTGGCATGAGGTCAGAAAAAAGAAGATGTGTGTCTTGTATGGAATGTGGGGCCCAATCTCCACTATTGAGCTCATAACCCATGGTTTTAGATCGCCAACCAAGATCAAAAGCTAATGTAAATCTCTATTGTTCCCTACTAGCTCACAGGAGGAAGATGAAGGTTGGTTAAAAGCTGCGAGGTCAATGAGATTGTGATGCACAGCTCTAGCCATTCAGCTTGCAAAGTGCATAGGACCTGCTAACATGGTAGTTGGTTTCCAAGATGGATTAATGTTATTGGTCATGAGGAAGGTGAACGATGCTTCATTGGATGTCAAACTGAGTTAGCCTGAGATAAACTGTTTGATCTGCCAACTCTTCAAGAGATTAGCAGGCAGTATTCAAAGTTGGAAAATGTCACATGGTGGTCATTTTACCGTACAACTAGTGAAGCATTAATGAATTATTCCATGCTTGTGTAGTCACATCAATCTCAATTTGTGTGAAGATGTTGTTGTTGGAAATCACGTAGGGTGATCTTTGGATTCTCATGTAGCTCTAGTAAAATGGTGATAGTACATACGCTGCCAAATTGCCATGTTTGCACATGCATTTTTACTATGCATTGATGAAGGTTGCCATTACCTCACACAATAAATACGAGAGGAATTAATTGCTAATAGTGTCATTCTTGTAGCAGTTAGAGCACTTTGTGGGCTAAGTCTAATCAAGTTTGAGTGCTTGTCTAGGAAGAGAAAATGAGTAAGTCAGTAAGGAGGTCTATTCATTTGAGCTCACAAAAGCTCAGTCCTGCTATTCAGCAAGATGCTTTGGTTGACAAGCCCAGGCTTGTGCCCACTAGATGTAGTAGAAGATTGATATTCTAGGACGTTGCTGCTCAACTGGGAGATGACAAAGGAAAGCAGTTAGTGTGCTCTATTACTAGTGTCGGTAGGAAAATAAGATATGGGCATGGTTCCTCTGGATGCCAACACTCGCCCATTGACCTTACGAGCAACACTTTTGATGATGTAACCGAGACCAACTCTGACTAGTGTCTGTATTTACCTTTCTTCAATCACGGTCTACCCTTTGATGAGGAAGTGATAGTTGTGGTGCCATTGGCTATTAAAACCCCAAGCGGACCAACTGGAACCATATTGGGCAAGGACAAGAAAGAAGAGGAGGTTGAGAGTCTACCATATTGGGAAACAACTAGAAGCGGGCGTGTATACCGATGTCTGAGTGTTGGTAAGGGCAGGGTGGCAGGTAAATAACAACTTGTTGTGGTGCCTTCATGAAAATTTGGTTGCTTGGTTTTTTTGCGTGGATAGCAAGAAAGGGGATTTTGATGACAATTTGTTTTCCCTTTTCTTTTAGCTTTCCCCAGTTCATGCACTATGTTTTGCAGATTCAATGTGTGGGAAGTTTTGAAATGAAAGTCAAATGCAATGGAGATTTTGTTCAAATGAAAATTTGTGGTGAAATTACATTTGAGCCTAAAGCTTGTTGCTCCCTTGTCATATAAAAGGGAATTCAAGGCTAATTTGTAGGGAGAGAATTGATGAAAGCTCTAGCTAGGTTTTGAGTTGAATATATGGGTAGAAAGATATCTATCGTCTAATGAGGAAGTGATATCTGTGGTGCCATTGGCTATTAAAACCCCAAGAAAATGGAATAGAATAGATAGCCTATTTTGAATTTTGGATGAATATATGCAAATTATCTTAAATTGTATGTAGATATGACTTATAAGCATGAATAAACGTATAATTCTAATATATTTTCTCTCCTTATGTGGATTTGAGTGAATTTTGAATGAAATGTTAATGATGTTGTCATTCTTCTTTTGAGAATTTGTTCAATTGTGTGTCTATGTTTTTGATTTGATTCAAGAAAATCAATTAAATGCTTAAATGGGGTCATAAGTTTACAATTATTTACAAATGATTTGATAAGTAGTAATATATCAGAGAATTGAGCTCCATATTGCAAGGTATTATATGAGTAGTCCATTCTATTAAATTCTTGGTTCATTTCTGCTAATGGTAAATGGGTAACTAAATATTTAACTGTCGAAGAATAAAAGAGTAACATGTAAATGGGTCACTCACTCACTCCATCTATCTCTCTCCCCTTACCCTAAACCCTTAAGCCTTAAACTCTAAACCCTTAATATTAGGTGTGTATTAAAACATTATAAAAGTATAAATTTTTGGAGTTCTATTAGGAATTGAATGATAAATGACGATGAATGGGAAAATATAAGGCACTTTAATATTTTCAACTAAAAAGTTAGAGTTCAATTAGGATTCATAGTGTTCACTTAGGGTTGGGTTTAGGGTTCAATGAATGTTCAATTTGGGTTAGGATTGAGGATGAGGTTGGGGTATAATTAAGGTTATGAATTCAATAAGAGTTCAAATAGGGTCAAGGTTAAGGTTAAGGTTGGGGTTAAGGTTCAATTAGGATAAGAATTAGCGTTAGGGTTAGGATTAGAGTTCAACTATAGTTTAAAGTTAGGGTTATGGTACAATTAGGACTAGTGTTCAATAAATGTTCCATTAGGGTTAATACTAAATTAAGGTTAGTTTTAAAGTTCAATTAGGGTTTGGGTTAGGGTTGGGATTATGAATCAAGTAGGTTTGGGTTAGGGTTTGATTAGAGTTAGGTTTAGGGTTTAGTTAGAGTTAGGGTTAGGGTTAGGGGTAGAATTCAATTATGCTTAGCAGTCAATTACAATTATATTTAGTGTTTAATTAGGGTAAGGGTTAGAGTCCAAATAGGGTTAAGGTTTAACTAGGGTTAGGATTAGAATAGAATAATTTTTTGTGTTTAATTATGATATCTAGCATTTAGTATAATTTTTGATATCTACAATTTAGGGTTTAACTAGGGTTGGGGTTAGAGTCCCTATTTTAACAAGGGAACATGAGACCAACAAAAGACTTAGGAAAAATAAATTCAGGCGAAGGAAATAAAATAATAAAACAAAAGGGGTCCCAACCTAGACAAATTGATGGGGCTTAAGTCATTGTAAAGCCTTCCCAAAAAGTAATGGCCAAATAGATCCCATCCAAGGTGTAAGATGAACACTAGGGTTTTACATGAAAATGAAGGTAAAACACTGGCCAACCTTAGGATTTTCCCAAACACCATAGATGACTAGACACACAAAGCAGGATAAAATAGAACACAAAGAACAAAACTTTGAAGTTCCATCACTACCCATAACCCTAAACCCTAAACCATTAACCCTTAACCCTTAAACCCCAAACCGTTAAACCCTCTACCCTCTCTCTCTCTCAAGTCTCTCCCTACTACCCCCTCTCCCTCTCTCAGGTCTCTCTCTCAAGTCTCTCCCTCCCACTCTTCTCCTCCTCTTAGGTCTTCTCTCACTCACTCACTCCCCTCTATCTCTATCCCTCCACTTAACTCCTTAAACCTCTTAAACCATGTACCTCTACCATTAACCCTCCCTCTCCCCTCTATCTCTCTCCCACTCCCTCCCTCTCTCTCTCTCTCTCAAGTATCTTCAATATCCTACCCCTCTCCTCTCTTAGGTCTCTCTCACTCACTACCTCTTATCTCTCTCCTTAACCCTAAACTCCTTAAACCATCTACCTCTACTCCTTAACCTCCTCCCTTCCTTTATCTCTCTCTCTCTCTCTCACTCCTCTCCCTCCTAGCACCACTGTCTGAGGTCTCTCTCACTCCATTCACTCTATCTCAGTCTCAGCTCTCCTACTCCTCCCTCTCTTAGGTCTTTTCTTCACTCACCACTCTCCTTCTATTCCTCTCCCTCCATACCCTAAAATCTAAACCCTTAAAACCCTACTCCTCTACATTTAACTCCTTTCTACTCCCATTCTCTCTCCCACTCCTCCTCCCTCTTTCCCTCTCTCTCTTCTCAAGTCTCACCTTCCCACCTCCCTCTCCCTCTCGTGTCTCTCTCTCTCTCACCTTCACTCTCTCTATCTCTCTCCTTCTACCTTAACTCCTAAACCTTAAACCTCAACTCTTAAAATCTAAACTCTTAAACTCCTTTAACCCTTAAAATCTAAACCCTTAATATTAGGTGTGTATTAAAACATTATAAAAGTATAAATTTTTGGAGTTCTATTAGGAATTGAATGATAAATGACGATGAATGGGAAAATATAAGGCACTTTAATATTTTCAACTAAAAAGTTAGAGTTCAATTAGGATTAGTGTTCACTTAGGGTTAGGTTTACGGTTAGGGTTAGGGGTAGAATTCAATTATGTTTAGTGGTAAATTACAATTAGATTTAGTGTTCAATTAGGGTAAGGGTTAGAGTCCAAATAGGGTTAGGGTTTAACTAGGGTTAGGATTAGAATAGAATAAAGTTTTGTGTTTAATTATAATATCTAGAATTTAGTATAATTTTTGAAAATGAAATGATTTGGACACAAAGAAAAAAAAATAGAAAAGTTGATTTTATATAGATCTTATTTGTTAATTTATTCTAAAATTCTAATTAATAATTGTTTAATTAATTTAAAATGAATATTTAATTGTATTGTATTGTATTGTATTAGATAATTAGTAAAACTAAATAGATAATAAATATTTTATGGATTTTAAAACTTAGAATTTTGTTTAATTTTATTTGTAATGTCAAATATTAAAATTTTAGATTGAAATACTTAATTGATTTTAAAATATTTATAATTAATGTTCAATTTATAAACTAATATTAAGACATTAATAAATATAACCCACAAGAGATAGATAGAGAGAGAGAGAGAGATAAGTAGAGAAAGACAATTAGATATGGAGAGGGATCGATAGAAATAGGGGGAGATAGAGAGAGAGAGAAAGAGAGAGGGAGAGATAGATAAATGGGAAGAGAAAGACATAGATATAGAGATATATAGGAAGATAAAGGGACAAATAGGTTGAGATATGAAGATAGATAGGGGTAGAGGGAGGGAGCAAGAGATCAAGGAGAGATGGGGAGAGATAGAGAGAGGGAGGGAGGAAGGGAGAGAGATATTTAGAGGAGCGAGGGAGAGATAGAAGATTGGGTAGAGGGAGATATATGTGGAGAGGGGGAGAGAGGGAGAGTGAGAGGGGGAGGCTAATTTTTTAGTTTAAATTCTATAAAATATTCAATAAATAATAATATAAATATTATAAGAACTATATATTTTGTATTTTAAATTACACACTATATTTTATTTCTTGAAAAATATGTAATTTTTTAACCATTTTCCTATATATTTAGTATTAACATTTTTACATCTTTTAACAATTCAATATATAATACAAATAAAATATAGTTACTAATTTAATTAACTGGCATACCTATATTAATTAATAATATATGTAAAACATGCTGAGGGTTATCTTTATCAAGATGCCTATTGACTTGAAAAAATGCTTACATTTTCATGAATATGAATTTGGAAAGCAATCAATTTGATTTCATTATTGTTTATGTCATTGTTTATCTCAATTCCCATATATAAGGGTACACATTCAAATTTGAAATAATACCAACTTGTCTATAACAACAATCAACCAAGAACAATAAATTTAAAAGCAGAAATGTTCATCAATCATTAGATTTAGTATTGACAGCATCAAAGAAGTATATCATTACAAAATGGTATTAACTAACTTAGATATATCCACTATTATTTTTATCAAATGTTTGAATACATTGTTAACATTATATACATTCAAGCATTTGAATGTTATGAAACCTATAGCTTTGCAATTGAGTCTAATAAAGCTTTGCTCTCAGATGAATAATCAAACTTTTTTGTTTTTATGACTATGCATTTAATCCTTTGTTCATCTTTATAAGTCTCTTTTTTCACTTGAAGTTTAAATATGTATCTGTTGAAAATGAATTTTTGTATAATGTGTGAAAACTTAACATCATCTTGTTTTTCATGCTTCAAAATTTTCAATTCTTTTGTTCTTACACCCATAATTTCTTGTACCACTTCTTCAAAAGTTGCAATCCAAGTGAATGAAGTATGGTCTTGCACTTTGCATTGAAGTATATATTTATAATCACATTTAGGGAAAGTTTTATCACATCTTCCACAATACCACTGACCATTTTCATTAGTGTTTACCTTCTTTTTGCAGTGCCTATCTCCAATTTTCAAGGGGCATGTTGTATAACAAAAATTTTCTACCTTAATGAAAGATAAGGTAGCTTTTATCACTATCCAATAAGGTTTACCAGAGTTAGCAAGGTCTCGATCCTATATTTGTGAGATACTAGGGTTAGGAACAAATAGGGTTTAGGTTAGGGTTGGGGTTCAATTAGGGCTAGAGTTTAATTAGGGTTAGATTTCAATTAGGGCTAGAGTTTATTTACGGTTAGGGTTGAATTAGGGTTAGGGTTAAGGTTTAATTAGGATAAGTGTTCACTTAAAGGGTTTTAAATCTTTAATGTATAAGATTTTAGGTAAATCTTCAAATTTTAAAGTTTTCTTAATATAAATTCTTTAAATAAAATGCTAGTTATTTTTTTTTTTAAATCATATTTTGATAGTTGAATACATTCAAAATATTTCTAATATATTTCTAATTTAAAAAATATATTGTTTAATTTTTTAAATATATATATTTTTCCAAAAATATATTTTTATTTTTTAAAATATATTTTTATTTTTTAAAATATATTTTTTTTATTTTTTTAAATATATTATATATACAAAATTACATAATCAATAATAGATAATAGATTTTGGTGAATATATCTAGGTATTTTAATATGCTTGAAAAACTAATTTTAATTTAAAAACTTACTAACATCATTAAAAGGTAAGTTTTAATTATAAAAATTTAACATTAGAATTATTTAACATTTGAAATAGAAAATTTAAATATTATATTATAATATTTTATAATTTACTATATATAGTATTTTGGATAATAGAAACAATTTTGATTGATTTAATATTTTCTAAATTCATTATTGAATTTAAATCTTATAATTTATTCTCTAAATTCATTATAGAAACAATGTAAGAGAATTTATTCTCTTGATTTTGAGGGTGAAAGTGTGGCTAGATAGGGTTTCTATACATAGTATTTGTAGGAGAATGGTATCTCTATTTTGAATTATTCTAAACCTTGTTTGTATGTAGTAGTTTTTAAATTCATTTTGTTGTTATACTTTATAATTAATAGTTTATATATTGTACTCTCTCTATACATGATTTTTAGCAAGATTGGGGACACTAATAGAACCTTAATTTATTTATTTAAAAAAACTAAGAAATGTATGAAAAATTAACAACATGAAAACCATGAAAATAAAAGTGAAAATAAAAATTTAACATAGTAAAAATGGCCAATCATGTGCCAAAAATGAAAAGAAGCATTTGTTGTTACTCTAATATTTCAACCACATACTAAATTACCAAGTGCATTTTATATATGTATCATGCAAGGAGGACAATATTGGGAATCAATGTGAATGATTCTTATCAAGAAATTAGACAAGATTTGAGATTGAAGGACCCAAGCTCTTTGTAGGTTTTCAATGAAGATTTAATTAGCCACTAATAGGAACAATAAGAAAATAGATAAATGTGAAAATAAATCCTAATCTCTAAGAGTGTTGTGCTAAGAATTATATACACATCTCATAAATTTCAATAGAGACATGAGACACATTTATAGAAATAAAGGAAAGAAATAGCTATTTAGATAGCTATTAATCTACGAAAGATTGGGATCTACTTCAAGAGATTAATAAAAATAAGTTTTTATTATAATTTTTAAATTTGATAATTTTGAAATTATCATAGATGTAAAGTAAAGATAAAATATTTTTCAACAAAACAAATAAAAATGACAAACAAATACTGTGATTAATCAAGAATAACATGATATTGCAAAAAATATAGTAAATAAAAGAATATGCATAATTGTACATAAGCCATCAAAAGTCTAAATATACCTATCTTTATAAAAAAATAAAAATCTTTAAAATGACAGACCGTTAGAGGTAGGCAGGCCATGGATGGGCATACCATTTTGTATGCTACGTACCCTACTCCTGACTTGATGAGTTGCCCTAATTTCTTCGCTTTTGCTCATTTTTAATGAATTTCCCCTCGGGCTTGTCAAATATTTAATTTTAATTTTTTTTATGTGGAAGTAATGAAACATTTAAAATATATCACACAAAATTTTCCTTGAGCCCCACCTTGTACAGTCCATGTGGCACCCACCTATGATTTTGCAATCAACCAAAGGACCATCGCGGGATGGCAGGGAATGGCTCAGATCAAAGGACACTTGATGAACAGTCGCACAAATTTGATCCCCCAGATGGGACATGTGTCACCCACCCGCGATATTGCCATCCTACAATTCCTGATCACGGGATGGCAGGCAACCATTGATCTTGAAGGAATTTTGATCGACAACAATGTGAATTCCATCCTTCTAAAAAATAAAACATTCATTAAAAGGCAAGGGGACATTACTAGGCAGATGGAAAATAATGACATAAGTTTTTTTAAAACCGTTCAGCACAGGGCCAATCAGGGCTTAGGAAAATAAAACCCGTTGAGGAAATAAAATATTAAGACCAAAGGGACCAGACCTAGACAAAATGATGGGGCATAAGATGTTTTTAAAACCCTTCATAAAAGGTAACGACGAAATAGATCCTGACCAAGGCATTAGGTAAACACAAGGGTTTAAGCTGAAGACAAAGCTAAAACCCCAACCCTAAGAAATTTTCCAACACCATGAAAGACCAGTGACATAAGGCAGGGCATGAGTGAAACATTAGGAAAAAAATTTGAAGTTCCATCAGTACAAGCATTAGATAATTTTATATTAATAGTTTTTCCTATCACAAATATAAAAGGTGAGCACAATAAATGACATGTATTTTCCCATTATATGTGAAGGATTTTCCAAAAGTTTTAGTGTTCAACTATTGGTCCATTTTTGTTCAATATAAGTTGTATTTTAAATCATTATGTGTTGTTTTTATAACAAAAAATAGATTTTTTGTGTTCAACTATTAGTCCATATGTGTTGAATATGGACTAAGGTAGAGATATCAAAGATTTATGGTTATCAATAAGTATTTGGTCCACTTAGGTTGTATATTAATTTTAATTTAAATAAAAATATCATATTCGTCAAGCAATAAATGATATTTTTTTGGTTCAACTATTGGGGGTTCCATGATTAAGTTTTGGTCGAACCTTTAAAAATTCAAATTTTAGACACTTCTCAAAAGATCTGCCAATGTGGTGAGTTGCATGATGAGTCGAGCCTCCAAACCTTAGTTATAGATAAATAAGAGACCAGTCTACATTTCAAAAAAAAAATAAAGGTTCTACGATATTCCAGTCAATTGCTACATGCTGAGAAAGTTATCCTGCATGACTATTGGGCCCTCTCCCTTAAAGGAATAAGGGGACATCACTAGGTCAATGGAAAATAATGACATAAGTTGTTTTAACGAGGGAACACGGGACCAACAAAAGACTTAGGAAAAATAAAGTCTGGCGAAGGAAATTAAACAATAAAACAAAAGGGGGCCCAGCCTAGACGTACGAAGCAATAGGGCTTTAGTTGTTTTAAAGCCTTCCCAAAAAGTAATGGCCAAATAGATCCCATCCAAGGTGTAAGATGAACACTAGTGTTTTACCTTGATACCAATAGAGACGTGTATGATGGCATTTCGGTCTTCAACTGCAAGGCACCGAGCTAGGGCATCTGAGCCCTAGCTTGTGCTTTCTCTCTCTGTCTATGCGAAGGTTGGGGTGGCTGTCTACTTCGTTTTGTAGGGCGGTTAATCTTTTTTCTACGGTTGTTCATTGGTGCTCCGGCCTAGTTGTGTTTGGTCATTTTTCCTGTGTGTAGGGATTTTTCTGGCCTTCTTTTTGACTTCGTGGTTGGGCTCTTGTGCTGGCATGGGGGTCTATTGTTGTGGGTTGTGCATGGTGTTGGGTTGAGTGTGGGTTTGATGGTGGGTGTTGCAGGTGAGGGTCTCCTCTGATTCAGAGTGTCTGGGTCTGACTCTTTCCTATGCATGTTTGTCCCAGGCCTTTTGGTGGCTATGTCTTAGGCTGAGCCATCTAGGGCTTCACCCGACATGGATTTTCGTGCTATGGTGGGTGTGAAATCACCAAGCCAAGGAGCAAGGGTTTTTTATAACACCCTCTTCTCTCTGAATACGGGGTCTATGGAATCGAATTTGTCTGGTGGATCTCGAATCTCAAAGATTAACACTACCTTGAATGCTACAAAGAGAGACCTAAATTGGTGATTCTGATTGAGATGATTGCTTAGGATATTGAATATTATTCAAAGCATTCTTTGTACTGCAAATTTTTTGGAATGAGAGTGTCTCGACAATTTTTGGAAACTTGGGCTCGGAGGACTTGGGAGCCAGAGGGTGAAATGGAGGTCACGCTACTTGCAAATAATTTTTCATTGTCACATTTATCTGCTTGGCTGATTGCAATAGGGTTTTTGAGGGGGGGCCCTATTTTCAAAACTAGGTTGGATTGTTTGTCAAGCCACGGCATGCAGGCTTTAATCCCTCTGAGGAGCTTCTGAATCATGTTCCGGTGTGGGTTCGGTTGCCTAGATTTCCAATTGAATGCTATCGTGAGGATGTTTTGCATGTGCTTCCTTTGATGCTTGGGAAGCCGATGGGGTCTTCGACACAAACCCTAGGTAAGAAAGTAATGATTTTTGCTTGAATTTGTGTGGAAATTGATTTGAGTAGGCCTTTAACAGATGCTTTGGATAAGTGTGCAGGTTCCCATTCTTGGGTGCAGCAACTGGATTACGAGACCCTTCCTTTTTTATGTCGCCTCCATCATGAATATGGTCACCTACAACGTAGATTCCTGAAGGCTAAGCCTATGGTGCCTCAACCTCCACCTCCTCCTCGTAACACCCCTGATGCTGATAAGGTGAAGAATCCTATTTCTGTTGAGGGGGTGGATGCTGAGGGTTATGTTCTAGTTAAGGCTCATAACTGGAATAGAGTTCAAAAGAGGACAAGATGATCTGGGTCAGCAAGAAGTTAATCCAGGGTTAATAAGTGTGGATTAGGGTGTGGTGGGTTCTAGCTTGGAGGGTCACACTTCCATTATTCCTCCTACTCCACAGGATGAGTCTGCCATGCCTATGGTCACTGATTTTCAGGTGGGGGCTTAGGTGATGTGAGGTCCAAATGTTGAGTTGGGGTAGGGGGATTGAAGCACTTCTTTTCCTCCTAGGAATGTTGGATCAGATGTGGCTAAGAGTAGCAAGCCTTCTCCTCAACTGGGCCTTTTCCAAAAGGATGGCAAGAAGGGGGGGTCAGAGAAAAACACTAAAATTGGTAGGAAGAAAGATTTGGAAAATATTAAGATGACGGGGGAGACCTTGGTGGAGTCAGGGTCTATCAAGACCCTGGATTCCCATATTTTGACTCCTTTGAAATGATCATTATTTCATGGAATGTAAGGGCTTGAACAGTGGCCCTAGACAAAAAGCTATTCGTGAGTTGGTAAAAAGTCATTCTCCTGATGTTCTTTTTCTTTAGGAGACCAAGTTATCTATTGAGTGCATGATGGGTTTAGTGCCTAAGTTGTGGAAGAATGGTGAGTGCCAGTGTATTGGGGCTCAGGGATCCTCGGGGGGTGTGGCTTGTTTTTGGAACCCTTAGAAGATTCAACCTTTGTGGTGGTTATTCTTCAAAGTCCTCTTTATCCATGGTTGCTTTGTGTCCTGAGTCAAGGGAGTCTGTTCTTTTCTTCAATGTTTATGCACCTATGGAGTTCCAAGGTAAACTTCTTTTATAGACAATATTTGTTTTGTTCGTAGCTTATTTCCCTATCAGCCATACTTCTTTTATAGACAATATTTGTTTTGTTCGTAGCCTATTTCCCTATCAGCCATGGATCATTGCAGGTGACTTTAATGCTATTACTGAATTAGCTAAGAAACGGGGTGGTATTGCAAGACTAGAGCCCTCTGCATTGTTGTTTCAGGAAAATATATCGACTCTCAATCTTGTTGATATCAAGCCTACCAATGGTCAGTTTACTTGGAACAATAGAAGGGTGGGTGACAGTTGCATTGTTGAACATTTGGATCATTTCATGTTCTCCTACTTTTGCATTAGGGGAAGGTGGTCTTCTAGTTCTGAGATATTAGATTGTAGAGGTTTGGATCACTGGCCTATAAAGCTAGTTATCTCTTCTGCTAGGATGCCTTAGATGTTGACCTTCAAATTCCAGCTAATGTGGTTGCGGGACCCTCACCTTCATGGCTGTGTTGTTGAATGGTGGAGGTATGGTAGACCTGCTTATGGTACTGCAATGTATATTTTTGCTAAGCTCCTTCAATATGTCAAGTATCACCTTAAACAATGGAACTAACAATTCTTCGGAAACATTTACCATGTGAAGCTTGCTACACAAGCTGAGTTGGATGGTATTACTAGGTTGATTAGGGAGGATGGGGTGTCTGAGGATTTGTTGCCGGATGAGGCTAGGGCATTGAAAGCTCTGGAGGAGTGGGAGCTGAGGGAGGAAGTCTTCTAGAAACAAAAATTATGGATTGAATGGCTTTAGGAGGGAGACAAGAATATTGCCTTCTTCTTTAATTCGGTGAAGGCCAGACATCATGGTAATTCTATTTTGGCTTTGGTTACTGACAGGGGAGAGGTTCTTTCTTCTACTCAAGATATCTTGAATGAAGTTGTGCAGTATTTTGCTTCTTTATTCAGGGAGGACTCATAGGGGGACTCGGTTGAAGACGCTCAGGTCCTCTCTTGTATTCCTTCTTTGGTCTCTTGGGAGATGAGGGAGCATCTTATGAGTGATATTTCCTGGAGGAGCTGGAGAAGACTATTTTCTAGATGAAGAAGGGTAAAGCTCTTGGTCTGGATGGTTTCTTGATTGAGTTCTTCTAGGAATTTTGGGAGATTATCAAGCTGGATTTATTGCCAGTCATTCAACAGTCTCAAAAGAATAAGAAAATGCTTCAGGCCCTAAATTCTACCTTCCTTTCTCTCATCCCCAAGGGTGATGGGGTAGATCGGTTAAGTCAATTTTTACCCATTTTTCTTTGCAATGTTATTTATAAAATTATCTCTAAGTTGATTGCTGATAGGTTAAAAAGTGGCTTATGCTACTGATTTCTGAGGAACAGAGTGGTTTTGTGGCGGGCCATCAGATTTTGGATGGGGTGGTTATTGCTACAAAGACTATTCATTCTATGGACAATTCCAAAGATAAGGCTATGTTCATCAAGCTAGACATGGCTAAGGCTTATGACAAAGTTTGATGGTCCTTCCTCCAAAAAGTTTTGGGGGCCTTTGGTTTTGAGGAGTGGATTCACTGTGTTATGAGTTGTGTGACTTCAATTTATTTCTCTGTTCTAATTAATGGGGAGCACTTTGAACTCTTTGGTGCTACTCAGGGTTTACGGTAGGGTGACCCCCTCTCTCCTTACTTGTTTCTTCTTTTGGTGGAAGGTTTGGGATGATTGATAAAAAGGAATGTGGAGGGGGGTTTCATTCTGGGATGGAGATGGGGAGGTGGCTTACCAGTGCAATCTCACTTACAGTTTGTGGATGACATTGATTCGATGGGCATGGATACTATTAGGGAGGCTTCAAACATGTGCAAGGTGTTGGATGTTTATCTTGCTACTTCGGGCCAGTTAATTAATGAGGGAAAGTCTTCCATCTTTTTCTTCAATACTCTGAACTCCATTTAGAGGATAATTGCTCATATTCTTAGATTTCAGATTGGGTCTCTCCTGCTGACCTACCTTGGGATTCCTATTTTAGTTGGTAGGTAGTCTAGGGATTCTTGGCAAGCTATTCTAGAAAAATTTCATATCAAAGTCACTCATTGGACCCTTCGTTGACTGTCTTATGTGGGTCAGGTTCAGTTGCTCAAATATGTGGTTTAGGCTCTCCCTCTTTATAGGTGTATGATTCAGGTGGCACTGATGGGTTTTGTTAGGGATCTTGATTCCTTAGCAAGAAAATTCTTATGGGCTAGTAGTTTATTGTCTTCCAAGTGGAGCCTTGTTAGATGGGATGTTGTATGTAGCCCAAAATAGTTTGGTGGTCTTGGGTTAAGGAAGTCATTGCTATCTGGTATGGCTCTGGCTACTAAATTGTATTGGCATTGATGTGTGGAACAAGACTAGGTTTGGGCCAAGATTCTAACTCAGAAGTACTTTCCATGGGTTTTTCAGAGTGATATCCCTTGTTACAGCTTGATGGGGAAGGGATCTGTGATTTGGAATACTCTCAAGAAAGGGGTTGCGCTCATTAAGGATGGCTTATTCTGGATTTGCAAGAGCGGGTCAGAGGCCCATTTTTGGCATGACTCTTGGGATGATAACCCTACCATAGTTTCTCAGTATCCTCATTCGTTGACTTTGTGCCAAAGGTTCTGTGATGTTGGATGGTCGACGATGTGTGACTTTAAGTCTCTTTCTTTTCAGGGGCAATTGGTGAGGCGAGATGGAAGAATCCTGAGGAATGGCTTGTTGTTGGTATGGAAGAGCAGTGCGCTGAGCTTCATTACATTCTTTCTTGTTGAAGTTGTAGCTCCCTTGTGGATGAGGATGTATTGGCTTGGTTTCCTAACCCTAAAGGTGCTTACACTGTTTCTTCTAGGTATTAGGAGTTGCTTTCCCAGCAGGTTCAGGGGGTGGAGGTTCATTGGTGGAAGAAAGTTTGGAATAAGTTTTCTTGGCCAAAGTGTAATTGTTTTATTTGGACTTTGGCTCGGAATAGGTGTTTGACTTGGGATAATATCTGAAAAAGAGGTTTTTTGGGCCCATCTAGGTGTGTTCTCTGTGGGTGTGGGGAGGAGTCTCCCCACCTTTTCTTCCATTGTTCCTTCACCTTATAGCTCTGGCATTTCTGGTGGGGTGTTTGGAAAACCCCTGCATTCAAGCCTCCTCCTTGGTAGATTTTTGGGGTAGTTTGGGGAGGCCCCCCTCCTTGGCCTCTTTCTTGCAGGATGTTTGGTATGTTGGTCCCATCTTTTTGCTTTGGCAAGTTTGGTTGGAAAGGAATCAGAGAATATTTTGAGGTGAAAACTTGGGGATTCAATAGGTTTGGTTTAGAATTGTGGGAATGATCCAAGAGATGGTTGAAGCTAAAGGTGAGATTGTGTTGCCGTTGGAGAAAGGAGATGATGAGATGGTTGATCAGTTGGGCATTCAGGGGCTATCTTCAACATCTGCTTACGTTAGGAGAGGAAGGCGTGTGAAGTAGAAAGTTCAAAGGGTGGGGGCTTGGTTTCCCCCTCCGGCTGGCATTCTAAAGATTAATATGGATGGCTCTTCTAGGGGAAATCCTAGACTTGTTGGGATTTTTGGGGTTGGTAGGGATTCTTCAAGATTGGTGGCCTTTCTTTTTTCTGCTAATGAAGGGATACAGACTGTCAATAGGATGGAAGGCTTGGCTATCCTTTGTGCCTTGAAGTGAGCATATGCTTTAGGGTGGCGTAAGGTTATTTGTGAGTCTGATTCTCAAGTCTTGGTCAATTTACTTCATGAAAAGAAGATTCCTGATGTTAGCTGGAAGTTAGTTGTGATGGTGCAACAAATATTATAGGTTAGTTCTTTGATGGATTCGGTGTCTTTTGTCCATATTCCAAGGTAATGAAATAGGGTAGCTGATTGTCTGGCCAAATGGATGTTAGATAATATAGATGGTGGGAAGATCTATGGGTGGGAGCAAGTTTCCTATGAGTTATGTTAGGACTTGGACAGGATTCTTACTGAGGATGGGAGTGGTATTGGGGAAGGGTGAATTTGTTCCTAGCTTCTCTAGTGGTTTCTGTTGGTTCTTGGGGCTTTGGACCTTTGCTGCTATGTAATGCTTTGTTCTAATTTTCAATAAATTTTTTACCCCTTTTATTAAAAAAAACACTAGGGTTTTACATGAAGATTAAAGTAAAACCCCATCCTTAGGCTTTTCCCAAACACCATAGATGACCATAGACACAAGGCAGGATACAATAGAACATAGAGAACAAAATTTTGAAGTTCCATCACTACCCATAACCCTAAAACCTAAACCATTAACCCTTAACCCTTAAACCCCAAACCCTTAAACCCTCTACCCTCTCTCTCTCTCTCAAGTCTCTCCCTCCTACCTCTCTCCCCCCTCTCCCCCCTCTCTCTCTCGGCCCCTCTCTCCCCACCCTAAACCCTAAACCCTTAAACCCTCTACCCCTCTACGCTTTAACCTCTTCACTCCATTATCATCTCTCCCACTCCCCTCCCCTCTTTCCCCTCCTCTCCCCCAAGTCCTCACCTCCTACCCCTCTCTCTCTCTCTCTCTCTCTCTCTCTCTCTCTCTCTCTCTCTCTCTCTCTTATCTCCCTCCCTCCACCCCTTTACCCTTTTACCTCTACTCTCTATCTCTCCCACTCTCTCCCCTCTACCCATAACTTAAACCTTTAACCCTTAACCCTAACCCTAAACCCTTCTTAAACCTCCTAATTCTACCCTTTAACCATGTCTCCCCTCCTACCTCCCTTCCTCCTCTTAGGTCTCTCTACTCACTCACTCTCTATCTCTCTCCCCTTAACCCTAAACCCTAAACCCTCCCTTCCTTTATCTCTTTCCCACTCCCAGCTCCCTCTCTCTCTCTCAAGTCTCTCCCTCCTACCCCTTCATCCCTAAACCCTCAACCATAAACCCTTAAACCTTCTATCCTCTACCCTCAACACTCTTCCCCTCTCCCTTCCCCCTCCTAATTCTCTCTCTATCTCTCTCTCTACCTCTCCCCTTCTTCCCCTCTTCCCCTCTCTCTTCTCCCTCCTCCTATCTGCTCTCTCTATATATATCTCTCTCCCTTTCCCCCTCTCTCGTGATTTTCTCCTCTCCCTTTCCTCCCTCTCTCTCTCTCTATATCTCTCTCTCTCCCTTCCCCCTCTCTCTCTCTCTCTCATTTTCCCTCTCTCTCTCCCCCTCTCTCTCTCTCTCTCTCTCTCTCTCTCTCTCTCTCTCTCTCTCTCTCTCTCTCTCTCTCTCTCTCTTGCCTACCCTCCACCACCTAATTACTCTTGGGTATATGTGTGCAAAAATAAAATATCTGATTTAGATTGGATATCTGATTTATAGCACCAAAATATTACATTTTAAAATATTTTTCAAATTAGATATTAGATATGAATTGGATATCCAAAAAAAATTGGATATCCGATTTGTAGTACTTTGGCTTGGGCATTGCTATGGAGCAATGTACTGATAGACAACCCAAAAAAAAAATCAACTCAGAATTTTTGCATTTTTTGGCGAGTTCAAAATGCTACTTTTTTCATGTTGCCACTTTTTGGCCCATCATGATCTTGCACATACCCAAGTCTAAATTAGGTAGTTGTTATTGCTAAGGTGGATCACTCCTTTCTTTGAAGGCCATACACTTATTATTGGGTCAAGTGTTCTTTTCTTTAGAAAATTCCTATTGCATTTTTGATAGGTTAATTATGATTTGATTAGATGGGTTATGAAGCACTTATTTGAAACAAATATCATTATGAAATAAGTATATTGGCATGAAATTATATATGATTTGTATTCCAATGTAAAAACTACAAAGAATGGAAACAATTCTTTCAACACATAAACTATTATGTAGTAGTAAATTAAAATGAAAAAGCTTACTCTATATTAGTTAGGATACACAACTAAGAAAATGATCTAAAGTTACTTATTTATCCTAGAGGAACTAAGTATATAGTATACAAAGAAACCAACAAACCCACAACTACCCCTATTTTGAAGGAGTTTAGTTTTCTCCCCTTCCTGATCTCGCTAATATTGTCTAATTATTTTAAAGAGAAGAAGGGTCATAACACAAATTTATTCAACCTAGTAAATAGCTTGGTTAATGAAACTTGACAAAAGCAAAATTGGTACATTTATTACTTCATGTTGACGAAGAGGCATTAAATAATCTACTTATAGTTTAATAAAACACTATTTTTAAGAAGGTTTGACATTAGAAAGATAAGTGTTACTTATAGTTTAATGAAACACTATTATAGTTTTACCAACATATACTATTGTATGCTTGTATGGATTCTTAGTTAATATGTGGGAGAGAAAGAGAGAGAGAGATAGAGATATATGGGAAGAGAAAGAGAGATGGAGATATGGGAAGAGAAAGGAAGAGGTGAGATAGAGAGTCGATGGATAGGGGATAGGGAGGAGAGATGGTGAGAGATAGAGAGGGGGAGATAGAGAGGGGGAGGGAAAGGGATGTAGATAGAAATTGATAGAGAGAGGAGTGAGAGGGAGATAAAAAGAGAAATAGAGATAGAGATATAGAGTAGGAGAGATGGAGGGAGAGATGGAGTGAATGAGAGAGAAATGGGGGAGAGGGAGAGATAGCCCAATAGATAGAGGGCCCGGGAAGAGGCGGGAATGACATAGATAGTGGGAGATATAGAGATATAGAGAGCTTATAGGAGAGATATCAATCAACCCTCCCTATATCTCTATCTCATTCATCCCTATCTCTTTATCTCTACCCTCTCTATCTCTTTTGTCTCCCTTTCATTTGTATGTTTGTCATTATGTACCTCTCTCTCTATATTTTCTTCACTATATTTATAGTTGTATCCTTAAGTGTGCAATGGGTACATTGAAAAGGTCTTAAAGGAGATCTATCATATCTTTAATCAAATGGCACGCTACCTTGAGCATAACTCCCCAAGGACACATGCCATCCTTTGATTGTTGACATGAAACAACCAATCAAAATATAGTTTCTCTCTCTCATATTAATATATATTACTATTATATTAAATATATATTATATTAATTATATTTTATATTATATAAAAATATACTTATTATTAATTATTAATTATAATAATTTTATACATATTTAATAATTTTGTTAAAGAATATAATATATACTTATAATAAGTTGAATAATTGTATTATTTATTATGTAAAATATAGCTAATATATACTTAACTATATTGTAGAATATTAAAACCTAGCTAACTGGTGCCAAAATTTTGAACTTAATTTACATACTGTAAAAGCTAATGAAACAAGGTTGTAGCTCGTCAAATTGGAGAAGTGAAAGGTCAATGCCAGCGCCGAGGAAGAGTTTGGAGTAGTGAAAACAAGGTCAATGCCAGCGTCGAGGAAGAGTTTGGAGTAGTGAAAACAAGGTCAATGCTAGTGTTGAGGAAAAGTTTGGAGTTAAAACAAGGTCAATACCAGTGCCGACAAAGAGTTTGGAGGAGTTAAAAAAAGGTCAATATCAACGCTGATGAAGAGTTTGGAGGAGTGAAAACAAGGTCAATACCAATGCCGAGGAAGAGTTTGGAGTTAAAACAAGGTCAATACCAGTGCCGACGAAGAGTTTGGAGGAGTGAATACAAGGTCAATATCAGCGCCGAGGAAGAGTTTGGAGGAGTGAAAACAAGGTCAATACAAGCACTGAGGATGAGGTTGAGGGCACTTAGGGAAAATCGATGACCAAGGGGCAATGAGTACTATCAGTTTGGTACCCCCATTCTCTTTAACCTTCAATTTTAATGCTTAGTTTCCAAAGATCTTCTTGTACATTGGCACCCCCATTCTTGTAAAATGGTATAAGATAAGACAGAAAAAATAAAATAGCTTATACAAAACATATCCACCTACAATCCCATTCAAGAATTTTAATTAATTCATTGAATTAAACCTAAAACAAGAATCATACACACCACAACAATGAGATGAACGAAACAACCCTTGATCATTTTATTCAAAATTCAGATATGCTTGTACAATGGAGAGACATGAGTTTGAATTAATCATATCAATTCAAATGCTAGTACTATCATAAAACATCAAATACCCATGAATTCAAAACCTACTACAGAATGACTCAAAACCTAAATTGTATTTTCCCTAAAACCATCAGACTTTACAATTTTCTCTGCAACTTCATCTAGACCTAACCAAAAATATCTAACTTGCTAACCTGTATTTCTGGCCTTGAAATCCTTCTTATAGAAAAAGAAGGAGCAAACAAGCATTGGGCCAGAAAGCACACATGTCACCAACCAATTGAACCGCCTTGTGATATTCCAAAAATTTGTTACAATAGCAATCTCCCCAGAGAATCTTCTTGTTCATCGTGCATGCTGAGAATGGTTGATGTAGCAACAAAAAACTTCAAGAATTTTGTGCATAGATTTTCACCAAAAAACAAAACTGGAATCTTTTGTAACTGCAACAGCTGATTTGTCAACCATTAGCAACTTACTCCTTTTAACTCTTCCTTATTTAAATATACATTTACCCATTTCTGGTACTCTTCATCAGTTGGCCAATCAAAATTGATCACATCACTCACCTTGACACTATAAGGTTTGTACTTAACTGCCACTTGATTCACTTCTCTTTCAAAAGACTCCAAGAATGAGATGGTGCTAAATGATTCTGTCCATACAGCTCACCAACAAATCATAATCTGAGTTACCCTATTTTTTAGGGTTTTGTAGTCCAAACATGATATAAAGGGGCTCTTACAACTTTTTTGATTACTGTAGCTTGTGTAAGAAGCTCCATGGATACTGTTGTAATTGTAGGATGCATGAATATGGCGTATTATGAGAAATAAAGAAGGTATATATGTTGTCCTCAATAGTTTTGTGAAGAAAAGCATGTGAAATGAGAGGTTCAAGCCTAGGTTTCAACAAAACATGTATGGGAGATCTAGTTTTATGAATTTTTTACCATGTGTAGGCCTAATGGGTTGTTTCTAAACACTAAATATAAATGATATGCATACACACACACATGAAAATATATGTGTGTGTGTGTGTGTGTGTGTGTGTGTGTGTGTGTGTGTATTTTAAATGTAAATATAAATGGCAATTACTTAGATAGCTCTAGAATAATAAATTTGACTAAGTATCATTAAAGAAATCTATATCTATGTATATAAATGTGTATTTCTAAATGCAAGTGTAAATGAAAAGAGCATATGGTTTTGTAGTGTTATAGATACAATATATCCATAAATTAATGTAATTGAAATTTTAGAGTCTTGAACACATATAATATGAAATCGATTGAACTATTAAACTACATGAGGAATAAATGAAAATAGTAAATTCATATGTATGTGTATTTGTAAATGTAGGTGTAAATAAAATAAGAATAATGAAAAATTATAAAAGAATACAAGGAAAGGTCTCCTCCCTTCTTGGTAGTGACAAATCTCCTCCACACACAACCCTTGCAAAATTATGAATAGAGGGAATATAACATTTGAAGGTGAACTCAAATTTGATTATCTCCCTACCCGATACAACAGTACTTTTTGATCCTATAAAACACGGCAGTGATTACTAGAGGCACATAGACCAATTCCTTCATAGAAGAATTTGATCATACTTTCACTAAATGCCCGTGATGGTACTTTTCATGAGAAACTCCTTATAGGTTAGAAATGAATAATTCCTAGCTAAGTTCTTTAAATCATGTCCAACCGTATAAGAGAAGACCGCTGCTATGTGTACTTGGATACCATGGAGAAAGGCTAGTCTTTAGGCTCTTTCATCAATCATCCTACCTTAAAACATACCAAAAATCTCCTAACAATTAGACATAGGAAGATTTAATATGACTTAAAAAAAATTTATTGCCAAAGTGTAAACTTATGATAACTTAACCAGGCCTAGTACACACTCCCTCCCTATTAACCACTTAGACATATGGAAATTAAATGTAAATTTCTGCTATTTTTAGTCATGAGTCCAATAAAACCACTTGGTGGGTGTTTCCCCTTCAAGTTTATTTAATTTGAATGAAGAAAGTCTCGGATTAAAATTAGAGAATACATTTGAGGCCTTTGTTGTGGAATTGGTGGACCATAGTCACATTTAACACTTGTTACAAAGTTTGGGAGTTAAAACGTTAAGTAGATTTGATTTGTGATGGACACATTTGGATGGTAGTAACAATAGCTTGCAATCTATCAAGACTTGATTACATTATAACCTATGAAATTCTATCGATGAAACGATAGATTAATCATAATGTCACCTTGGGATCACATCACCATGAAAGAACTTCATCCAACATCCTTATTAGTGCAGGTACCACCAAATAGGTATTTGTCAGATCTGTCTTCCTCGAGTGAGGGAAATTCAGGAAGAGAAGAGGAAAGCAAGACATGTAGTATGTCTAAAAGAGGGAGATCAACTAGAGGTCAAAAGGATTAGAAGAAAATTCCATAAACGCATGGAAATTTTTCTTGCTGAAGGGGGGTCATGTTCTTATGATGATGAGAGAATAAGTGACATTAAGGTGTCCTTGAGGTACAAACATCTACGAAAACAATGGGTACCTAGGGAACTTCCTCCAATAAACATTGATTTTTGTGTCAACAAGAGATATATCACATAACACCATCAGCTATTACATGGTTTGGGGCCTTATTTTGAAAATGGAAGGCAAAGGTCTATTACTTACAAAGTTAATAATTGATGAGTATGTCACCCTGCCAAGGCCAAGATTGGATGTCCTGCTCTGATATACACAGCAAAGCAAGTATGACCGCTGCCAGTTATAAAAATCAAGAGAGATAAGGATCAAAACAAAGCGATGGGCTATACATCGATGCATTTAATAGGAATATTGCAGAGTTTATAAACAGTACATGACCTGGATCAACAAATAAGCAACCCAATTGCATATTTCAAGGTGCGCGAGGGAAACTGTGTATTTGTATGAGTGATAAAATCAATAACTGCATGGGAAGAGTTGCTAATCAATTACAATTTGAATCAC
>VDFB02349475.1:0-16669 GCA_007258455.2 Sequoia sempervirens | reverse complement strand
ACCAAGTTGATAGTTCAAACACATTTGGATTGGTGGGTTTATGCTAGGAATGGTCCTATTTCACACCCAAACACACCAAAATAGTTTGAGCTACATTGGACTGACGACATCCCTTAAGAGTCCAAAGTGCAAAAAGGTAGCAATCTTTGACGAGCTATTACTTGCAAACCCTGTCACCTATAAATAATCCATTTAAGGATACAAGATTATGTAGGTCCCCTCTACAATAACCTCTCTTAGTTTTTGATATCTCTAAGGTGTTTTCTTGTGGTGTCAAGTTTCACTGATAAAAAAGGGTCGATGCACAAGTAAAGTTGCAAGGGTGCATTCCTTGTTCGCCTCATGCAACCACAAAATGATGAGTGAATTGAGCTACCTGACCCGACAATATCCCTTAAGAGTCCAAAGTGCTAAAGGCATCAATCTTTGATGAGCTATTACTCAAAAATTGTGTCACCTAGAAACAATCCATCTAAGGCTACTTGATCACATAGGGCCCCTCTACAATATCCTCTCTCAGTTTTTGATATCTCTAAGTTGTTTACCCGTGGTGTCAAGTTTTTTAGTTGATGGAAAAAGGGTCGAGTGCATGCAATGTAATGTTGCAAAGGGGTGTAACTTTCATTCTACTCCTCAGCGACCAAATCGAAAGTTCCAACATGTTTGGATTGGTGGGTTTATGCTAGGAATGGTCCTGTTTCACACCCAAACACATTGAAATAGTCTGAGCTACATTGTACTGACGATATCCCTTAAGAGTCCAAAGTGCAAAAAGGAAACAATCTTTGACGAGCTATTACTCACAAACTGTATCATCTAGAAAAAATCTATCTGAGGCTATGAGATCATGCAGGGCCCCTCTACAATAATCTCTCTCATTTTTGATATCTTTAAGGATTTTTCCCATGGTTTCGAGTTTTTAGTTGATGGAAAAAGGGTCAAATGCATGTAGTGTAAAGTTGTAGAGGGGTGCAACTTTTGTTCTGCTCCTCATGCAACCAAACCGATAGTTCCAACATATATGGATTGGTGGGTTTACACTAGGAATTAGTGAATAAGGGAACTATTTACTCAAATACACATAAGTCATGAAGTATACACATGAAAACACATAAGTCATAAAGTATACATTAGAATACTTATAAGTCACAAAGTATGCATATAAGTTGTAAAGTATACACTTGAATACACATATGTCATAAGTCACAAGTCATGATCAATACCCATGCCTACAACATTCAAGATACAATTTACACAATGCACATGATATCATCATTCAAGAATTGCTATTAAATATAGGATTTACAAAATGCCATGTAGGCATACAACAAACGACTCTAATACATAGTCATTTCCCACTAGGGGAAGGAAATAGATCACTCATTTCCTTCGCGATCGGTTGGATGGAGTTTCTATCAATTATTTTGTCTTTCGAATGTGCCCACTAGTCCTCCTCTCTTCACTCATTTGGAGATGCAACTAATAGAATAAGAATATATACGTTAATATATAGAAATTGAAAAATTGTGGAATGGCATATTAAAAAATAATCACAAACAAATAATCATCACTCTTCCACAATAGTAGCACATTGATGTTTTGGAGTGACAAACACTTGTGGAAACCATCAAGATAGAAATTAAGATACATAAAATCATCATGAATTTTTTTAATAATAGACCATAGAAGAGCAAATATAATGTCAAATTCACTAATCTATCACATACCTCTGCCAAAGGATTAGAGTTGGCTATTATTGTATAGCAACTCCATGGTCATGGGTAGATGGAGGAGTATGTGCTATGTGGATGTGATCATCATGCATAGATAGGAGAGAGTCCATTACATCATTGTAGTAGCTTGGAGATACAAAGTCTTGATCTTGAATGATTTCAAAATTACTTTTGACATGCTTTGGATCAAGTTCTTGACATGGGTCAGTTTAAAAGGATGGATTACTTACAAATGGTTCTTGGATGTCTTCATTAGGCATGGGAAATGGCTCAATATCCTCTTGATCTTTGAGTGGACTTGGATCAAATGTTGAATTGAAGATTCCTTTAATATCTGCAAACATGTCTTGGAAAGGACCATTGCTAGACTTTGGTGAAAGATGTTGATATGCTTTGGAATAAATTCTTGAGATATGTCCTCTAACTCTTTGGATGATGTAGAAACACTTTCAACATGATTATTGGTGGTTATATCTTGATCATTGTTTTCAACAATTGTATGGATGGATTGTCACTACTATCGCTAGTGGTTGAAAATTTATTATCCCCAATAGTTATTATTTTTTGATCAATAAGGTCTTGGATGAGATTTTTGAGTCGAATACAATTCGATGTTTTGTGTCCCTTTATTTTGTGATACTCACAAAGGTAGTTTTCATCATACCATGGTGGTTTCACTAGGGGCTCTTGATAATTCTCATAAGTGGGAATTTTGATCAAATTTTCTTGTACCAATTGTTGCATGACCAATTCGATTGGTCTCCAAGGGGTGTGTATTTTCGTTTGTTACCTTGTGAGATTTGTAGCTTAAATTGACCTTGTGGTGATTGATTTTGGAGATGCGGTGATTGATTTTGGACAATATTCTGATTTGGGATGATGCTTTGATTTGGCATGATAGGCTGAATTTGAACATTGTTGTGATTTGGAAACATATTGCCTTGATTTAGGTAACTTTGATTTTGCATGGTGTTACCTTGACTTGGATCAATGAGATGAATGAGATGAGTGTTACCTTTATTTTTCATGGTGTTACACAAAATTAGATGAATGATACCTATCATCACTCATGTAAAAATGGCACTCCTTGATTATCTTCCTGTCCTCTTCTATACTATTAGGGGCATGTCTATATGTTATTTGGACAAAAATAACAATTTGAATAGAATTATAATATTGTGATTGTACTTCATTCTATGGTTACAATGTGTAATTTTCAGCAAAATCAACTATGGATACGATAGTTCCAATCAAGAAAGATTCCTTACACATCCCGAATTTCTGATCCAACCATTGCAACTTGTGGCTATACCTTGCATACTTATAGAAAATATTTTTCTTAAAGTCAGAAATAAAATCAGCAATACTTACCTCTCTTGTAACCAACTCGCATCTAGAGCCTTCACCTCCACTCTTCAATGTGTATTTCACTATCTCAAACCTTTTTTTCTCAAAAATCTTATTACCAAAATCATGTTTGCTTCCCTCATGAAAGTATGTTACAAAATTTTATAAACCACCACATTGCAAACATGTTTCATTTAAACAATCATTTCTATTAAAAAAGAAACCATCACCTCTAACACATAAAAATGAATCTAACAAGTCCTTGGATGACTTGGGAATTTGCATTGCATGACACTCCTGCAACATTTCGTTATATGCATAATACAAAAAATATGACATAATAATTCATGATATATTGAAAAATTGATGTGGTATTTACATGTATTACAAACATTAATACTTGTACACAATAAAATGGCTTGCAAGACTCAAAGGCCCTTTGTGAGATTTGCAAATTTGGATGTGCTTCACAAAATTGTTTGTACAATATTGTTTGGATACATTCCAAGAAATGTTTAGGTATGCAATCTTTATTACCTTTTCTTAACTTTAAAACATCCTTTACATTTGGTGATACTCTAGAGTGAAAGTCCCAAAATTGTTTAGTTTGCATCTTTACATTATCAGTTAGATTCTTATCAACATGTGGAAGCCTCCCACTAAAAGCCCATGTATCATTTTGAAGAGGACTATCAAGTCTTCCTCTTCTTGAGAGTTCTCTATTCAATGTTTTACAGTTTAGATTTAAATCAATACAATTTTGTCTCATTAAACGACCCTTTCTCAAATGATGGCTTACTAGTGAGGTTGTGAAAATTGAAGAAGAGGATAAGGCAACAATTTTATTGTGCTCATTTCCTAAAACTTGGAACTAGTTATGGCTCTTAGTAACTCAACACCGAGGGGGAAATTGGTCTTTGAAGATTTGGTGGCCACTATAATTTCTAAAGGTTCAAGGCGGAAGACATATCGAGAATATTTTCTAATGAAGCCTTATTTGTAAGAGGCAAAACTCAAGAAAGAGGAAATATTAAGCATGGAAAAATTAGGTCCAAATCCAAGGGGAAATAAAAGAGTAAAATGTTGGAACTATGGAAAAAATAGAAATGTAAAAAATGATTGTAGGCTACCAAAAGAAAGAAAAAAAAATTATAATTCATAGGCATCTGAGGAAAACAAAAAAAAATTCAAACACCATTGGAAGATGAAGAGGTATTAGCTGCTAATTTGAGAGGCTCTTTACTTCATGTTTGGATTCTTTATTTTGGTGCCTCCTTTCACATGACTCCACGCAGAGACTAGATTTCTACTTATCGTTCATGTGAATGAGGTATGGTTTACATGGGAAATGACAACCCTTATGAAGCTATTGATGAAGGTGACATAAGAATCAAGATGTTTGATGGAATGGTAAGGGCTATTCAACATGTCAAAAATGCACCAGGATTAAAGAATTTTTTTTTGTCCCTTAGATTTTTTGATGAACAAGGTTACTAATTCAGTGGTGAAAATAGATGTCTCAAGGTAACAAAGGGTGTGTTGGTTGTGCTAAAGGGAGAAAAAGTAGGAAATATCTACATGCTGGTTGGGGAAACTAGCAATGGAGAGTTTGTAGTGGCTTCTGATGTAGAAATAGACTTAGTATCAATCTAACATCAATGAATAGGAAATATGAATGATCATGATCTCAAGGTACTACTAGATAGAAATATTTTCCCAGGTGCCAAATGTAGAGATTTAAATTTTTGTGAACATTGTTTGTTTGGAAAACAAAATAGGCCAAGTTTTTCTAGAAGTACCACCAAAAGTAAAGGAGTTTTAGAATTAATTCATTTAGATACTTGGGAAACTTATGTAACATCTATTATGGTTTCATCATATTTTGTTTCATTTATGGATGCTTATTCTCGTAAGGTGTGGATTTATCTTATCAATAAGAAGTCTAAAGTGTTTTCTTATTTTAAAAATTATAAAGCTCTAGTAGAGAATCAAAAGGTAAAGACTATAAAATGTCTGAGAACAAATAATGGAGGATAATTTTGTTCAAGGGAGTTTAACCAATTTTTTAGTGTCTATGGCATTGCAAGGCAATTTAGAGTTGCTAGAAAACCACAAAAAAATGATGTTATTGAATGCATGAACCATAAAATTATGGAGCAAGCCAGATGTATGCTTAACACTGCTAGTTTAGAGAAATTTTTTTGGTTGAGGTTGTTTATACAACTTTTTTCTTGATCAATAGATCACACACTACAAATCTTGATAGTAAATTCCCTAAAAAAGTATGGATAGGTAAACCTATTGAATATTCCTTTCTTCATGTATTTGGTTATGATGCTTATGATCATATTCCTAAAGAGAATAGAAATAAGTTGGATGTGAAGTCCATAAAATGTATTTTTCTAGTTAGCTATGTAGAAGGTACAAAGGGGTAGAAATTGTGGGATATTGCTTTCCACAAGGTTATAGTTAGTAGAGATGTTTATTTTAATCAAAAATAAATGGAAGGAGGTAAAGAACAACAAAGTACATAATTCATTCTAGTTGAGGTGGAAAGTTATGATGATAATCTATAGGTACTAGATGAAAATAACTAAGATAAACAAAAAACAAATGAGCCACATGGTGATACATTACCCCTTGTAAATAGATCCACTAGGTTATTCAAACCACTTGAAAGGTACTCTCCTACTTATAATTCTTATTATGCATTACTAACTGATGTTGGTGAACCTAGTTCATATCAAGGAGCTTGTGAAGCTGAATCTGCAAGCAAGTGGAGAGTTGCCATGAAAGAGGAGATGGAATCTCTTTAGAAGAACAAGACATGGGAGCTTTTGTCACTGCCTAAGGGGAGAAAAGCTATTGGGAACAAGTGGGTCTTCAAACTGAAAAGGGACATAAATGATATTTGGAGAGGTATAAAGCTCGATTGGTGGCTAAGGGGTAATCATAAAAGTTTGGTATTTATTTTGATGAATTTTTTTTACCTATTGTATGGTTAAGTTCTATTAGAGTTGTTTTTCTAGCCTTAATTTAGAGTTAGAATAATTATATGTAAAACAACCTTCCTGCATGGTGATCTCTTAGAGGAGATTTATATGCAACAACTAGAAGGTTTTGTGGAAAGAGACAAGGAGAATCTTGTTTATAGGTTGAGAAAATTATTGTATGGTCTAAAACAAGCACCAAGGTGTTGGTACAAGCAATTTGATTCCTTTGTGATTCCTTTGGGTTTTAGCAGATGCGAGGCTAATCATTGTGCCTACTTTCAAAGGTATGATGATGATAATTTTATTATTTTTCTTTTATATGTTGATTCCATGTTGGTAGTAAGTCCCAACATGTACAAAATCATCCATTTGAAATCTTGTCTTACTAGAGAGTTTGAGATGAAGGACTTAGGCAGTGCAAATTAGATTCTTGGTATGAGGATACACAAAGACAAAAAATAGGAAAATATGGTTGTCAGATAAAACTTATGTAGAGAAGTTTCTACAGTGCTTTAATATGCAGAATGCATAACTAGATAGTACTCCATTTCCTATTCATATTAATTTATATTCAAAATAGTTCCCTAGCATAGAAGAAGAGAAGAAACAAATGTATTGTGTACCATACTCATCAATAATTGGTAGTAGATTATATTTTCCATGGTGTGCACTAGACTAGACATTGCACAAGTAGTGGGAGTAGTCAGTCGTTATATGTAAAATCTAGGTATTGAGAATTGGATGGTTGTTAAGTGGATTCTTAGGTATTTGAGGGGTGTTAATAAATATTTAACTAGCTCCCTTCGGGTTTATTTTTCTATGCACCGGCCTGTGCATTGCCAGGTCTGTTCGACCTTTTATCAAGGTTTTGATCTGCCACTCCACGTGTCTACTCTTCGCAACTTTGAGTATCGGCATTCCCTTCGGATTCTGGGAAACTCCGCTGTGCTTCCACATGTTGTGGATGTGGGATACTTTTGTTTCTTGTTTCTTTAACGCCTCATCGAGCTGTGAAATGCTGCCACAAAGCCTCATTCCTAAAAGGTGCTGGCGGGCCCCATAGTGGCTGACTACAGTATGCACTTGCTACATGTCTTATGTTCGCAAATCCTTCAGTGCGGAAATGAATTAGCAAATCGCAGCAACAAATGCCGCCACGCTGCCTCGCGCAGCCCCACTGATGATCTCCGTTGCTGGTGAACACCCGCCTTTGACACGCAGTAGCCTTAACACAAACTTTGCAGCAAAGGAGGAAGGTTTATGGTAGTGACAGCTACCACGCGGCCTAACCCACCTGATCTCATATAAAGGTAGGAGATTAATGAACCAAATGAGGCTATTGGCTACTACACGTTATCATCATTCACTCAGGAGGGTGACACTTGTCTAACCAGGACCACCGCCATCATTGCTGAGGATGCACCTGTGTCCGAGATGAATGGATGCTTTGTTCCGGATTGATCCTGTTGTAACGGCCTTGGAATATCTCCATCTGCATCATTTCCGTGGATTGTGAGATCTTTTCACATCGCTTCCTAAGGTGGTGGAGGTTTTCATGTTATATATACTTTTTCTCTCTGGATGAGAAAAAGGTCTAGAATCTAGAAGAACACACCGGTTTTAGTAAAAGATGCCAGCCTTTATTATTTCATTGACTGCAAAACCTCGGATCATCCCAGACCTCTATTTTTTCACTCATTTGATCAAACCTCCCGTGAACTCCGTTTTTCAGTCTTGACACTTCATTTGAGAACTTCTATATATGTTGGATGCAAATTTGCTTACCTAGATCATGTCTAAGGACTCTTCTTGGCAGTAGGAATGTATGCAATGTTATTTTATGTCAATGAATGAATTGTCTATGCTATAATCTTAAGTCTTTGATGTTTTGGAACACTACAACACCATTCAGGTCCTTAAATCTATGATTTATCATGCCCATCATTAAATATTGGCGCATCGCCTTAGGTTAGACTTTACTTTATTATATTTTTTTTCCTTTTCCCTTTCCAAACCTCATTATAGAGGAAGCCGACTTCTTTAAAAATTCGAGGTTACCTTTATTTAAAGGTCCCCCTTAAACCGAGTTTCCCATAAGACTCATACCGCCAAATTTTGGGGGTCACGCTTGTTCTTTTTTTTGGCATGCCCTTTGGGATCGAAATAATGAAATTGTGCATTTTGAAGGTGAGCCAATGGCTCATAACTAGATGCCAAACCATGTGCAACTCTAGCTTTCATTAGTACCTCCACCTGGGATAGTCTAGGTCGCAACCGGGCTTGGTAAACTGCTCCACTCATATGCCGCTTCTTCTCACCATGTTGCCGCCAATAGAAACCACGAGCATGGGATGCCGAAGTCCCCCTCGGGTAGCCCGGTGCTCTATCCGATGCTATCCGGTTTCAAAATATTAGAGCATATACCAGTTTACCAGAGACAAATACTGCAAAACATTTGTAGGATGTGGTGGATTTATGTCCGCACACAGTGGATTGCCAAAGACAGCACGTAGCCTTAAGGCTTCTCGCCACGCCTTTCAAAGGAAAGGTGCTGGATTGGTACCGAACATTGACACCTAATTCAGTTCGCACCTGGGATGAGCTCAGAGATCCATTCTATGAGAGGTTCTCGAATGATGGAGATCGTTCTTCATTATATTATCAACTATCTGTCATAAAACAAGCCCCCGAGGAGGCCCTGACGAACTTTAATGCCTGATTTCACACAAATTGGCAGATGATTCCTTTTACCATATGCCCGAATCCTAAGTTGGCGTTTATATTTTATCTAAAGAATTCTGACATTTCCATGATGATCAACTATTTGGGAGGAGCTACTCTACCAGATGCTTATGGTATCGCTATCAAAGCCTAGAATCATTTAATAGATTGCGGAAAATTGCCTCCTTGACCCATTATGCTGATATTTCCTGAAATATCGATCTCCGCGCAAGAGGTCACGTCAATTAGCACACCCACAACTACCTAGTCAATGTACACATATGCGGCAAGCTCACAAAATGCAACTTCTACATCAGGTTCTTCCAAGGATGAAATAAATGACTTCAAAGAGATGTTGTGAATCATGGAAAATGATATAACCACTTATGGAACTAAGTGAACGCCCAAGCCCGTGACATTAGAACTATCAAGGTGGGGCTGGTCTTCATCAACAATCAATACTGTACGCATTCATGCTAATCAACCAGCCCCAATCAGAAAACCAAATGAAGCCGCCAAGGTTTCACTGTTGACGAAAGCACATCAAGCTCAAGTAGGAAATTAACCGTAAGGTAGAACAATTTTATTAATGATATCAACCATGGGTGGCTTCCCCTCAACGATGCACACATATGCCCCATAACTTGGTATGGAAACCTACAATAAAAGGTGGTGGAGCAATGCAACCAAGGCATAGCAACAAAAAATGGAGGTTATGTATATGCCTCACCACAAATGGAGAGTGCGGTCCTTACCGCACAAATGCAAGGAATGTCTTTAAAACAAGAATCCGATATTGCTCTTGATCATGCACTCTTCTCCTAGATGGAGGAAGAAGAAACGGTGTTTGCTAATGACGCATTCATATCCAAAACACCGCAAGTGCAGTCCAATTATAACACACGCTCAAAGAGGAGATTCACCGGTGAATCAGTTGTTTCGTATCTAGACAGTCCACAACTCAAAAGCGTCTCTGATTAGATTCCAAGTGCTTCAACCATCCCTTCACTCTCTCAACCACAAAAGGAAATTATTATAGCAAGAACCAAGGAGCAGAAACCTCTGAGTTTGTCACCTTTTAATGTGGTAGAGAAATTGAAGAAATCATCTGCTAATGTATCTCTATGGGACATTCTAGCCATCCCAGAACAAAAGACACTATTACAGAAGGCGCTTCAAGAAGAGGTCAACCCAGCACCAATAGGGTCATTTGCCAGAACAGAGGTTGTTTATCAAATACTGCTAGCTAAAGTCCTTGCAAACAATATAAAGGAATCCACTGCTGAGGACATGAATAATTTGAAACCTCAGCCCTTCTTCTTGACTCTCATTATAGGAAACAAGTTATTGTACAATGCTATGATTGATTCTGGCGCTAGTACCATGGTTATGCCTAAACAGATAGCTGAAGCTTTGGGACTCAGCTACGAACCTATGGAAAGAGGGGTAATGCAGCTTGATGGGAATAAAGTTGAGACCATTGGTGTCATCAAAGCGCTTCCTTTGACTCTATTCACTTGCCCTAGTATCACGGTGCCACAAGACACTGTGATCATAAATGTTCCTCCAATATTTGGTCTTTGTCTATCCTGAGAATTTACTTCAAGGGTGGGTGGATACCTATCCTTGGATTGGTCACATCTGATACTTAGGACCAAACATGGTGCAAAAATGAAGATAGAATCAGAGGCTCTACATTCTGAATATGTGGCAGATGAAGCCTTGATCAATTTTGAAGCTGTGCATACCTCTATCACCAAGCAAGAAATGTATTGCATTGAATTGCTAGAGGAAGAGAAGGTGAGTGGAGATCAAAATGATAAAGAAGATGCTTTGTTGACTGAACACATAGACAATGATCCTTTCGGCAATTATCATGCTATAGGATTGGGCACATATGTAATTTATGATGAAGACCAAGTGCTTTTGAGGGTCGCTAAAGAATCTGAAGGTAGCCAAGCAAATGAGCTATGGACACTGTACTTTGATGGAGCAAGAAGCAAGGTGGGTGCTGGAGTAGGGATATATCTAATATCCCCACAAAATGAAAAAATTTTGAGGTCTTTCTGCTTTCATTTCACCTATTCAAATAATGAGGCTGAATATGAAGGATTGGTTCAAGGTTTAAGCCTTGCGGAACGAATGGGCATTAAGCAATTAATTGTGTTCATAGATTTTGAACTAGTAGTTAACCAAGTCCGAGGGGTTTCAGAAGCAAAGAATGTCTGCATGAGATCCTATCGGCACCGAGTCTGGGACCTGATTGATGGTTTTGAAGCTTTCAACATCAAGACTATTCCTTGAGGACAAAATAGCAACATAGATCGCATGACCATGATTGGTGCTTAGTTTGATCTTGTCTCTGACCTTCTTCATAACGAACATTCAGTACGAGTACTAGTCTGACCAGTGATCCCCGACAATGATTAGAGTTGGTAGGTTTTTGAAAGCGATGACCACATCACCTCGTTTATCCAACACTCAGGGGAGTTCACCGATCGACTTCAACCAAAGATTGCCGAAGCTTATGAAGGACAAATTATGGAGCTCAAATCTAATAAACTTCCAAAAGGATTGGTTACTCTCGATTTTTTTTTGATTGTGATGATGCCTGAAATGATAAATGGAAGTTCGTAGCAGATAAAAGTGATTATGTGGACCTTTGGGTCTCTGATGGTAGGAATTTCTGAGTCGGAAGAAATGTCTCACACCATGATAAAGAAAGACTCATCAGTTTCTGTGAAAAATATGGGGTAGTGGCTTGGTCCTATGATGACCTGGAGGGATATGATCCTGACATCATTCAGCACACTATTGAGCTAACAAAAGGTGCAAAACTAGTCCGACAGAAACAAAGGCCCGTCAACCCTAAAATTGAAGCCCTAATGGCACAAGAGCTGACTAAGCTCATTGTGTCGCGCATTGTATTCCCAATCAAGCATAGTACTTGGGTATCGAATCTGGTCCTAGTTCGAAATAAGAATGGAGATATCCATTTATGTGTGGACTTTCGAGACCTAAACAGAGCATCCCTAAAGGATCACTATCCACTGCCTTCTATGGAGTCAATCCTACAAATAGTCGCAGGATCATAAATATTTTCTCTACTAGATGGTTTCTCCAGCTACAATTAGATACGAGTTAAAGAACAGGATCAACATAAGACTACGTTCACCACAAAGTGGGGAACATTTGCATATGCTAAAATGCCTTATCTAATGTGGGCAACATTCCAAATGGGCGAAGCGGACGCCGATTCAACTTAATCCAATTAATAAATTTATTCTAATTCCATTTGGATGATCTTATCTAGATTCTCTAAATCTAAGGATGATGATCATTTGATCATTTAGGAATTAGTTTTTCAAAAGTTCCAGAGTTCGTGAGTTTCTTAAACCCAAAGAAATGTGTGTATTGTGTCTAAAGAAGGTGTTTCAATTGGCCCTCAACGAGTAAAAGCTATCAAAGAACTTCCTTTCCGTAAATAAGAAAAAGGTGTTCATTTCTTCCGGAAAAAGTAAATTTTGTCAGCAAGTTTATTTCCAATTTCGCGAGAATAATTAGGCTGATCACCCTCATGTTGAAGAAAGATCAGACTTTCAAGTGGATGACCGAAGCTCGGGAAGCTTTTGAAAGGATCAAGGAATCTATTTCCACAGCTCCAGTGCTGGTTAATCTAGATCAATCCAAGAATTTTATAATGTATGCATTCAGTAGTAGGTCTAGTATCGCTACTGTCCTAACCCAAAAGGATGTTGAAGGAAAAGGAGAACATCTAGTGGTGTTCTATTCCCAGACCTTGAAGGAATATGAGGCGAATTATAATTTTGTCAAAAGGAAGGCCTTTGCAATAGTGAAAGGGCTTAAAAAATATTTCCATCTAATTTCCTGCAACAAGGTACTTGTGTATGTCACACATTTCAGTGTGCATGAATATATCATGGAAGGGGAGATCACAGAAAAAATGGCTAATTGGATCACCAAGATCCTTGAATATGACATTGAAGTCAAGCCTACTAAAACTATTAAAGGAAGAGGACTGTGTGAGTACATGGCACAGAACGAGGGGGTACCTGCCGCAGAGGAGCAACCAGAGCTCATCTTGATAAATGAATTAGAATCAGAAGGTGGTTGGCTGACTAATAGAATGAGGTTTATGCAAACCGTAGCATCCGGGCCGTGTCTCATCCCAAAAAAGGAGATATTACTGGCTGCAAAATTGTGGATATATGCTAATAGAGGGAGTCCTTTTCAAAAGGAATTTCAATGGTGTTCTCCTACGATGCGTCACTTCAGAGCAAGCAAAAAGGATCCTTGACGCACTCCACAATAGTGCTGTAGGCAAACATTTCTTTGCTAAGACCACCGCCATTAAAATCATGCGTGTTGGCTATTATTGGCCTACACTTTTTAATGACTCCCACTTTTTGGTGAAGGCTTGCAAAAAATGCCAGTTCTTTACTGACAGAAGGAAGAATTCTGCAATGCCCCTCAAACCCACAGTGGCAGACGAACCATTTGCACAATGGGGCTTGGACTTCATCGGAATGATCAACCCGATTTCTAGCACTGGACACAAGTGGATTCTGACCGCCATGAATTACTTCACAAGGTGGATGGAGGCTGTTCCCCTTAAAAGCACAACGAAAATAGAGATTGTAGATTTCTTCAAGGAACTGGTGACAATGTTCGACCCTCTGAAAACTATCATTTTGGATAATGCCAGAGCTTTCTTAGGCGCAAAGGTATGTCACTTTGCATTAAAGAATGGCATATTTCTCAAGACATCATCAAACTATTACCCACAGGGAAATGGTCTAGCGGTGTCAACAAACAAGAGCCTAGTTCGACTCCTTAAAAGGATTGGCTCAGAACACCAGAGGGAATGGCATAAAAACCTCTGAGCAACGCTTTGGGCAAACCGCATAACTCCTAAACAAGTCCTTAAGACTTCGCCTTATGAGTTGGTATACGGGAAAAAGACGCTGCTACCTATAGCCATGGAGATTTCAGCACTGCAATTGTTGAAATCTCTCGAGATAGAACAAAATGACGCCATGGAGATTCGGCTTGCCGAACTATTAGAAGTACAAGAAAAAAGGGGGAATTCCCTAATAGCCATGACAAATCGTCAACAAGTGGTCAAGCAATGGTTTGACAAGAAGACTTCCGAGCAAGGCCTAAAATGAGGGGACTTAGTGCTAAAATATGATAAAATGGCTACTAAGCCAGGTCAGCATGGTAAATTTGATAGCCTATGGGAGGGCCCCTTTAAAATCATTTGGTGCAAAGAACATAACGCTTTTGAGCTGGAAAATATGGAACAAGAACCCCTAGGAATCTCGGTCAATGGGATTCATCTTAAGCTGTTCCATTAGGCACTGAGCTCTATTTTTGTACATATGTGAATAGTGTTTTTTTAAAATTTATGTTTCTTTGGCCGGTCTTTTTCGAAATTAGTTTGTGCTTCTGCAAAATGAACTCATTATTATTGGCGGGTGGAATACCATAATTTCTTTACACAGAACACACCCATGTGCGGAGAAATAGCAAAATGAAAGTTGTGAGCCCATAAAACTAAAATTTAGAATGAAGAAAAAAACATATATTTTCTTTAAAAAAGGGATATATATCTATTCATATATATTCTTTACATTGCAAAAGTGGTTGGGAAGCCATAAACCAAAAATTTACAAGTATCTGAGCTATTATATATATATAATGGCCTTTTTTTCCAGACTTATATATAGGCTATAGGGCAGGTATTTTGGGCAGCAACAAGAAATTAAGTAACAGGGAGACATTTGTTAAGCAGGCAGGGGGTTTTCATCTAAAAGCATGGCTGGCGACAATTGATGCATTAACAATAGTGTCCACCTCTTCTTCGTCCACGGGTTCTTTGGCAGCACTAGCAGCATCATTCAACACAACCGCCATTAGCGGGGGAAATACCGTGTCTTTAAATCAAGATACCCAATCTACGCCGAGAAGGGTATTATGTTGTAGCTGCGGAACGAGAAATGTAGGGCCTAAGTAACCCTCTGCTAGTGCTCATCGCAAGTCTGTAGGCGAAATCTGTTGAGAAACAACAACCAAACGACAAATTCTTCCTCAATAAAGCGACGTAGGTCGTTGGCTGACGACAGACCTACTCCATAGGCAGCATGAGCAACAACCTCACCAAGACCATTTAGGTACTTTTTGGGGAAGATTTCTTTAACAAGTTTCAGGATAAGCGGCCGGGGGACGTTGATATCTAACATGGACGCTACAAAGTGGGAGCATATGTCAGTGTTCACTTGATACTTGTCCTCCTACTCTATGCAGTCTTTGCCTAGAACCCACTTTATGACTATCAAGACCAAAGAATGCTTATTCTTGGTCATCCGTTTCAGCCTCCTAGTAGAAACCTCCCCTAGGAATGCCATCTGCGACTTATATGAGGTGAAATAAACTAGGGTGTCCATAGGTTCTGACACTATTCCTAGGCTTCTAAGCTAATGCCGAAATTTATCTATCACCTAGCCTATGAGAAGGCTTGCTTAAAACTCTGCTAACTGACCTATCACTGCTCTAACACTAAGTATGATTTCCTCACCTCTTACTAGCCTATTTATAGAAAAAATGACAAGACGCAGGCTAATCCATTTTGAAAAAACATGATAATAAGCCAATTGCTAACTTGAAATGTGTGCCTATGTTTGCTCACATTTTTGGGCTAGTTGCATCTACAAGAGTACGGCTAAATGCGTGCTAGATTAATAGGAGATAATTAATTAGCTTTAGGAAGGTGGCGCTCATTAACAATAAGACATATGGCCGTAGGCTATTGTGTCATCTCAGAAGTGTTTCCTAGAGCCCAAGGCGATATTCATATCTTTTCAGGCTGTGATTATTTGCTTTGGCGTAATCATTTCGACCGAGATATTAATTACCAGCGCATGCTAATGCAAGGTTAGAAAGCAAATTTCTGGCTCAAGTTCCAAGGAGATCACAACGTATCACACAATTTCCAAACACAATGATGAACTATGACCACCTCAAAATGGCAAGCAGTTCATTTTGCATGAATTGCTAAATTAACGGTACATGCTGGATTAAATGCAAAAGGCATGCTTTCGCCTACCACCTTGAGGAAAGATTGCCAAATATTGCATGAAAAGGCTTAATATTTCAAAGTCTTTTCACAAACACCAAAGCTAAAGTGCAGAGTTATTCTTCTTTTGTGTATCCAGAACTGAGGAGAATTGCAGAGGCAAGAACTTGCAAAGATCTTCACCGAAAGAAAAATGTTGGAGACTTCATCTCAACCAATGCAAGAAGAAATTAGCTAGGAGTTGTTTACAACTACATGTTCTTCAAAGGAGGTATATGTCTATGAGGATGTGGCGTATGCTATGCCTGGTATACCTAGTAGGCCAAAGAGGGCCTATACAGAAGAGCTGAATAAGCCCAAGGATTGCAGAAACCAGAAAAGGGTCGAAGAGAAGTGGGATAATATCTACGATCCACGACTCGCGAAAAACCCTAAGTCCCTCAGAGAGGCAACCTGTGCAAGGTTATCAGCACCAAAGGAAGACCAATCTACGACGAAGAGAGTTTGGTTCAGTGGCCTCCCTCAATACATAGTCCCACTGGTGTACTATTGCCTAGAGGTAGTTGATGCTGCTATCCAGCGTTATAACCCTAATACCCACTACATTGAAGGCTACAACTTGAGGGTGCACATCACTCCACAGGCCATTTGGCACATGCTATGCATCCTAGATCTAAGTAAGAGAAAAGAGAATATCGAGCTCTTTCATCCTGAAAAAGGAGAGAAAATATGGAAGAAGATGAGAAAGAACTTAGAGTTTTTGTTGGAGGAGACTAGTA